>MU183879.1:97384-116571 GCA_016904865.1 Pissodes strobi | reverse complement strand
CCATTCGAACACACGTAGATTGCGCCACTGACCTCTTATGCAGATGAATCATTCATTATTCCAACACAAACTAAATGTAGTTATTATTCAACAGACACAGGTAGATTATTTACTTCGCATTTATTCAAGCATGAATGTAAGGTCCATGAAGCTATTAGAAGGATGCTGATGACGGCGTCAAATTATACTTAATAAGATAGTTCTTACTGTTACTTATTACGTGAACTTAGTCAGTAAAAGTAACATTCATGTTTGATGGCGTCACAGTCTATCTACACGGAATTTCCAGCGGTTAAACAGCATGACGATTTACTTTATTTTTCTATCCGGACATACAGACATCTTACTTATATCATCCTATAAACCTCTCTGCATAGAAACAATGTAGTTTTAAAGTAATTTTCAAACGATATCTCATCTCATCCAAGAAATAAATAACTGTATAGTTCCTTCGAAAATTCAAGTTTTTCTATATCGATATTTACTATCCTTCCTATTAACTTTTCACAAAATTTAACATCCTTGGCCCCAACAGGGATGTCATCTCAACTAAATATTTAAATATTGATATTTTAATCTGAAAAGAGAACACCCTAATTTGCTCGATTAAGACTAAGTTTTTGTATATTATTTTCTACTGGACGTGTCCGTTTTAGTTTTTAGGAAGTTCTTTCTTTCTCTAAATATGGTATAACAAAGGCACAACTCCATAAAAAATTAATAGTACCCATATGATTCGATTGATTACTCATTTCGGGATGGTGTACAGGGTTATTGATTATAAATGGACAGCCCGTCATAAAATCACATTTTTGGTTTTTGGCATGTGACAGAAATATATTATTCTTTCATTTTATGTAGCTTTTAATTCTCTATTCAACCGTATATAGTTTTATCATATTTTTGTCTAAAATAAAGAAGATAAAAGTGTTTTTCAAGTTTTGAGGAAGTTTGCCACGCACGCAATGGAATTGCAAAATAGTGTCTATTTATATTGTTAGGTTTTTTAACGTTACCAAGCGTTTAATAACTGTTAATTCCATAATGGGCTTTTTGGAAAGTTAAAAACGAGATATATATTTAAAATATTTAGTAAAATTGATTATAACAAAAGGCAAAGGCAATGGGAATATAGTAGGCTATATGAAGGACAAAGACGAATTGACTCCCTTAATACACATATTCTAGAATATACACTAAGGTACTGAATGAAAAAAAGTTAAACGTAAAAAAAATACTAGATGATGATTATGAATATAAAGATCTAGAAACTAGTTTGCACTTTCAAGGTAAGTATACGCGACTTAGGTGTCAAAACTAGAAATAAACGGCTTATTAATTATTATTCGTGTAAATTAAGTGTCAGAGACACGAGGTCCGGGTAGAAGGCCAAAGTTGTGCCATTTAGTGCCCAACAAACTGCCAATAAGAAATTTACACACACATACACACTTCTGAAGGTATACAAAGAACTGAAATGTTGGCAACTTCTTTTTAGTGTGTCCTGAATTAATTTAGATCAAAATATTTTATATAATAGCCAATTTTCCATAAACTGCTGCTGCATATTTCTTATAAATAGTCCTGCAGATCGCGGTAATGCAAAATGAATTTGTTTCAACCTGTGTATTTTTTTTTATTTCAGAAAATCTAAGTTAGCATAAATAACGTTCCTCAAACTGTTGGTCAATCATACTACAAGATTCAGAATACTTAACATACATATTATGATAACCATGAAAACAAATGATCAATCATACTACAAGATTCAGAATACTTAACATACATATTATCATAACCATGAAAACAAAGAGTCGTTTTTATTGAGACATAGTGCAACGTCTCGAAGAAGATGCACAATTATTTAATAATTTTTATTGAACGAATGAGTCAACATTTTCGATAGATAAAAATTTTAATAGAAGAGACGTTAATTTTTGGGCCAACGAAAATCATCGAGTCATTCGGGAGATTAAACATTCTGGCCGTCATCGTCAGGCTGTACATGTGTGGTGCGGAATTTTAAACCATAGAGTTATGGGACCAATATTTTTTGAACAACACCTAAATGGTGAAATAGACATGGAAACAATAATGGCGGTAATCGAAAATTGGGAACAAATCATAGGAAAATAATTCTTGGGGAAATAATTTGCCAGCAGGACTGTACTGCACCAACATTGCGGCAGTAGGTATCTGCCCTTTTAAATGAAACTTTTCCTTTGTGGATTGACACATATAGCATAGTGAGGTGGCCGCCAAATAGCCCAAATCTAAATGTCATAAAATTCCAACCGCGCCCGAATTTGTTCCAAAATTTTATTAAAACACAACATTGTGCTAACGTATGAGGCAAAAACATGATGCCTATCTATAGCTTTAAACTAAGTATAAATATCTAATAATAAATATTTTAAAGTTTAACATAGGGACTAATTACTAATAAGTAAACAGGTACAGGAGTAGGTTTAAATGAAAATCTTGGGATCCTTTTGCTTTGGGTAAAAATTATTTCTCGTCTAACAAATATGCCTTGAAATAGGGTATTTTTGGTACAACGTCTGGATTTTTAAAAAAGGGCATTTTTAAAATTCTATGTAGTGAAACAGACCGACCCAAGGTATGCAAATTAACAAAGAAAAGTTCTAAAATAATTAAATTCACCGGCGAAATTAGAATACACTCGGTATTATAAAAAGCTTTAAAAACGTACTTTTGCAAGCAAATCCCGAGACGCAGGTAAAGAGAGGGTCGAGTCAAGCCTTGGAGATACGCGGCTTATATACGTCTCTTTTTAATACTTTTTTCTAATGTGTGAGATCGGAATTTTAATAGCCTCTTGTCACACTCACACATCAAATGGGGACTCTTGCCTATAAAAACGCCACCGCAAAACGAGATCGTCAGAAATAAATTCACTCGCGAAAGCTTGAGACTGGTTAAAAGAGTAAGAAAAACCCACTCGCTTTGCAAAAAGCTTGAGACTGGTTAAAAGCGCAAAATAAATCCACTCGCTTTGTTAAAAGCTTGAGACTGGTTAAAATTGCCACCTATTTTCAATTTCTCTAATTTTGGCTAGAGACTGGTGTCCGATTCAATTCGCCAAAACTCTTATTCAAATTTTCACATATTCTGATATCCAATTAGAGTCAAAGTTTCTCACACCGCTTATATAAATTTGCAAAGATATTGAGCTTATCAGTAATTTTCCTGAGCCAGATGAAATTAAGAACAAATCCTAAAACCTCAGCGATAGGCGCAACTCGCAGGGGAGTCCAGACGACTTCTTTACAGATAAGTAAATTATTTGGGTTCACTTAAATTCATTACGATTTAATATTTAGACATCATTTTAAGGCACGGTCGTACTTTCAAAACCTCATGCTTTAGGGTGATCAGATTCTCGTAAATTGCGCGATTTTAGTTAGATTTCGGATGGGGAGGTGATTGTGATCAAAGATGTTCAAGTAAACTTAAACTCTCTTATATCCGAATAACAAGTTGGGCTAATAGTGTTAAGTTTCTTAAACAAAGGGTACAATAGTCCTACGGGACGCGAAAAGAGCCTACGGTACACGAAAAGATCCTTCGGGACAACTCCCCAAAAGAACCTTGTGACGTAATTCCGTGGGGGTATCTAAAAATATATATATTATACGTCTTGGTCAGATCTTATCAGCTACGCTCTCAGCTTGTTACTAATTATCTTTAGTATGTGCATTGTGCATATATACGAGGTGGTATGCATATTATTATATTTTCCGAATGAGTAATGTGAATGTATCGAGCGTAGAGCACAGTGTAAGGGCACATACTTTGGATTTGTTTATTAAGCGGTCACGGTTTACTTCTTGGTTCGGGGCCTGATTGAAATATCGTAACTTAATTCTCGCAAATAATGTGTTCTTTCTTATGTACATGTTTCGTTTAATAGGTAAACTCCTTTAATGTTGTATTCCAGTTTTTTTTAGATTAAAGGTTATTTTCTATAAATTAATACGGCGTTTTCATTAAACTATACAAGTAAAGAAAAATATAAATATAAAGAATGACCATTTGTGTTTTATTGCCAGTATTGACTGGTCACTTAACAAATTGTAATTATTCGAGATAATCGTTTCACAAACATCTACTTTAGAACCTACTACAAAACAACGTCAATTAAACAGGATCTTAGCCGACAGTAATAATATTTATTATTATTATTATTGTTACGATCACAACCAACAAAGTTGCTGGCTTTTGGGTGCAAAAAGGCGTACCCGGGGTCAGGGGCGTTTCAGTAGAAAAATGGGTATTGTAACCCAGAAAGGGGTACGTCTTGCAAGCCTATAGCGAAGTATTATTTTAGCTGCCATAGGAAGAGAGAAAAGAATACATGAAATATGTATCGAACAAAACGGTGCACACCTTGAGAATTTACTACAATTTAAACTGAGTTTGGTGTCAAATTAATATTACTTTTAATATCAGATGACCTTGTAATCATGTAACTTTATTCTACTATGTTGAGGTTTGGAACCTTCGGCACCATGCACTAAAACGGAGTTTTATCCACAATACCGAAGCAAAAGTTTTGCACTCGACGCGCGTTTTGGTAGCCATGTTAGCATTATCAGGAGGTGATTAAAACTCAAAGTTTTAATAACCTCCTGATGATGCTAACATGGTTAGCGAAACGCGCGTCGAGTGCAATAATATTGCTTCGGTATTGTGGATAAAACTCCGTTTTAGTAACTTTATTCTAGCTAATAACAATATTTTCTTCTTTATATAGTCCTAGTTTAAACTTTGCTCCCATTCAACACATGAGTGTACCTCCATCCTGGCCGCTGTTCGTTTTCCAACTTCGTCGTGACCCACAATGCGTCAGGAAGAGGTGAGAAATCTCCACGCTTCTCTACCTTTGGCTGCTCTCATAACTTCCGCTTCTGTACTTTTGTTACTGCCGATTTTTCCATTCCGATTCTTGTTTTTATCTCTTCTTTACTTCCACCTTTATTTGAAATACTTGCGCCTAAGTAAATTATTTCGTTCTTTCTTACGATGTCTGATATTATTGGGAATATTTGTGGCAGGACTTGTAGAACTCCTTTTATTTATTGAATAAAACTCCAGGTAACTATAGAGTTCTGTATTAATTTTAGTAAAGAATATATAAAATAGTAACGCGACATAATGTATATTCTTATAATCTACGTACGCATATCAATGCGTCACTCAGTCTTCTATTCTCTCTATATATCCCGGGTTGATGTAGGTTCGTATTATAAATATAATGTTACAATAACAATGTCGATTCAACAAGGTTGACTTAGCCTTGTCACCCGTGTCGAGTATCTCGTTCATTGAAGTTAAACAATAATATTACGTATATTAGGTACTGTAAATAACCTTCGTCTAGACCTCGACTAGTCGGGTTGCCTTCATGATCTAATTTATGTAATTCCGAGTGTTTTCCTGATACACTACAGATTTCAGCTCTATCAACGACCAGCAGACAGCACTTGGCTCGGTTAAGTTTAAGCCCAGCTGCCTAACTAAAGTGCTCAATTCTTTGGAGCAGTTCCGCCATCTTTCATCGTTGTTAGCTAGTAACGTCGCCGTCGTGTCATCGGCGTAACCCAAGTTTGATATTTTCGACCTCCCACCGATATGCCTCCGTTCCAGTTGTGAGTTGCCTTCCTTATAATCTATTCGCCATAAATGATAAATAGCATCGGCGAGAGTATACATCCTTGCCTGACATCCTTACCTACATTGAAGCTCCTGGATATGTTATTTTCTATACGCACATATGATGTATTGTTGACATATATGTTTTTTATGAGAAGTGTCAGATGTTGTGGGCCTCTCATCTCATCTAAAATTTGCCACAGCAGGCTCCATTTAACTGTGTGTTTAGACGTTCTTTGATTATATGCAGCTTCACGTTGCTCGCATGGCTGATGAGAGATATGGTTCGATTTAATGTTGCAGTGTTTCCTATCTTTCTTTCTGTGTTTTAGGATATGCACTGATTCAGACCAGTCATTTGGCCATTTACGGATTGTCCATGTTTTGTTACATATTTGATGCATTATGTCGATTTCCATGCCACCCGCACTTTTAGCATATCCGCAATATTATCCTTTCTAGCCGCTTTGTGATTTTTTAGTTTATTGAGTGCAGCTTCAACTTTATTATGGAGAATGGGAGGCTCGTTAAGGTTGATCATCATTGCCGCTGTAGTTGTGCGAGGACCCTCTTCTGACTTCATAAGCCTTTCACAGTGTTGACGCCATCTCTCCATGATATTCCTCTTAACTGGGAGATATCGTAGTTCAAAAGTTCTTGCCAATATATTCATTTCCTTAGAGAGATCTCTATTTTCGTTTTTATTCGAGTGTTGTTCAACTTCAGTACATATGTCTGTTATAAATTTGTCCGTATCTCTTCTGAGTGCTTGGCTAATGCTTCGTGTTAGTCCATGTATGTTGAAAGTTCATACTGTGGACTAATTCCTTTGCCATTTACTTGCTGTCTTCCGCTGATTAATTTTCATGTCAAATCAGATTTCCAAGGTTTCTTTGGTTGATGGTGGAGTTAGTTTTCGGCTTGTGTTTGTAGAGTAGTTTTAAATTTCCCCAGAGCTCTTCAGAGGTAGCTGTTTTTTGTTAGGTGATGTTTTTTAAACTTCGGTTTACTTCTTCTTTGTATTTATTGCTTTGACTTAGATACCACCTGTTTGGTTCGTTATGGTGTTTGGCAGGTTTTTGAAGTTTAAGGCTTATTTCGGCTACCAGTGCATTATGGTGGCTGGCGCAGTCGATTCCTGGGTAGGTCCATCTACTCTTTATCAGAATCTGATCAATTTCATTCCTTATTTAACCGCATAGAAACTGCCATGTGTATAGACGTCGTTTATGGTGTTAAAAGTAGGTGTTAGCTACCAATAGTTTGTTCTCTAGGCAGAAGTTTAGGAGTAACTTTCCTCTTTCGTTTCTAGTGTCTATTCGCCTATTCCGTGTTTACACGTGACGGTTTTCAAATGATTTTCTAGATCCGTTGAGCCAATATTGACATTAAAATCTCCCAGTATAAGTAGTAATTTTCTGCTTGGATTTATTCCCATAACTTCATTTAATTGTATGTAAAAGTTGCTTATTTCTTCATCTGTCGAAAGTTATACTTGAACAATGTTAATATTTACTGGTGTGGCTTCGAGTTTTGCCATTATTATGCTATATTTGACTGCTTCATATCCCATAAGTGTGTCTTTTATTGTCTTATTGATGATAATGCCGACGCTTTATAGATACATGTTCATTACTTGAGCATATTACAAGATTTCCGTTTGAAGATGAAAAATGGCTATTTTTTGTTTTCCAGTGGGTTTCTAAGGGCGGATTCCCACCAAACGGACAAAACTACAGCAAAACAGCAACTCTATCGATTTTGACAAAACAAAAACTTGAGTTTTCAAAATAAGAAACATTTTGGAGACTTTGTGTCGCCGGAGACTGTTTTCGTCAACAACGAAATGTCCCGTCGGCATGCCGAAAGATCAAAAGTTTCGGTGTTTTGTCTGCGTTTTTGTAAACTTAGTTCGCACGGTGGAAACGGTCAGCGACAAGCGACATCAAACGAGAAGCAACTGGTCTGTAATTTATATCATGTTTGCAATTTTTGGTACCAGTTCTTGCAGCCCCGTCTCCAGGCTTTAGGCCGCTCGAGGTGAGCAGGATTTGGCCGCCTCTTACAACAGACCAATTAACAATAGTGACCTATCCGACCAATAGGCGCTCACGTGGTTTTTTTACCGGTAGGTTCCGGTATAAGGACATGACCGGCAGGGTCTATGTTTTCGTGGTAGATGTACCACGTGGGGGCTACCTGGAATTAAATCGGGGTGATCTTTTTTATTGGGGGGGGGGGGGGGGGGGGGGGGGGGGAGGTTTTCGGTGCGTTGAGTTCGATTTTCGCATCGAAAAGATCGTATGAGTTTTCTGTACCGAAATATTTCGAAAAGAGTTGAATTTCTTTTAAAATGTATTGTTTTACCACCCTGTATATGATTTTGGAAATTTTATTTGTACGTTGGTGATATGTAAGTGGACCCTTCTAATCGGTTCGGTAATAAAAACAGAGAAAAAAAATTGAAAAATATTTTTCTAACAAAAAATAATTTTGAAGTGGATACTTTAGAAAGGGGTATTTGGTGGCGCGGAGTTCGATTTTTGGTCTAAAAAAATCCCACGAGTTTGCTGTACCGAAATATTGTGGTTTTCACACCCTGTATGTGATTTAAAAAAATTAATTTGTTCGTGGGTGACATGTACGTGGATTCCTCTAACCGTTTCTCTAATAAAGCGAAACAAAAAATTCAAAAATAATTTTCGAAAAATAATTTCGAAAAATTTTGATGTGGGTTAGTTTGGGTTAGTTGGGGAGTACTGGGGGCGCGGAGGTCAAATTTCGAAAATAGGGGTTTTTTTGAGAAAATTTGTGGTTTTAACAACCTGCATGTGATTAAAAAAAAAGATTTGTACGTGGGTGACATGTACGTGGATACCTCTAACCGTTTCTGTAATAAAGGCGAAAAAAAAATTCAAAAATAATTTTCGAAAAAAAAATAATTTTGATGTGGGTACTCTATAGAGGGGTATTTCGGGGCGCGGAGTTCGAATTTTTGGTCTGAAAAATTGCACGAGTACGTGTATGTATATGCGCTCGCTCCATGCTCAATATGTGCTACATGCTGTTCAGTAATCGATCAATCAATCGGGTTGCGTTTCGGCCACTTCCGTAAAAATTGTCCTGAATCGGTTTAGGGCGATATGCTAAGTAGCAGTTGCGACTGTTAATGCGATTTTTCATTCACTGCGAATTTAAACTGCTGATGCTAATTGCGTAGACCGTAATGTTATATAGTGGAGTTTAATTTTTTTTAAGGCGTTGGTTATTATTGCATACAACGCGCGATGAGCTGCTTATAGTACGAATGATGCGTTTTACATATTCATTGCGAAAAAATAAAAATGGACGCCCCTAAAAATCAGCCGTCCGAGGCGGCTGCCTCGCCACCTCACCCCTGGAGACGGGACTGGTTCTTGATTGTACATTCTTACAAAATTATGAAGCCATGACTTCAGTTCTCCATTTGTTCCAATGTCATCATTTATCATATCTGCCATCATTTTATCTCTTCGATAACCTATTCGTCGTCTTAAAAATGATCTCATCCCAGTATCTTGCTTTCTTTATATAAAATCCGCAAGACAGTATGAACATATCGTCTAGAGAAGCCATGATGAAAACTGTTCGTCTAGTTGAAACCACCAAAAACATTTCAAAACAAAACACGCGACTCAGACAAGTTTCAGTCTGTTTGGTGGAATTGAGTTTCAAACTAAAACAAGTTTTTGTTTCTGTTTTTGAAAAAGAAACTAGTCGCAAGTGAGTCCGTTTGATGGATATCCGCCGTAAGAGTCATGTTATTCTCATCTCTTTTATCGCATTTTCGAGTACAGTAAATTTTTCGGGTTTATTTAAAACTCTGACGTTCCATGTAAAGACCTTAAGCACGGTCGATCTTGATCTTTTCTTGGTCACATGTTTTTTTTTTTATATAGAAAGCATATATAGCTGCTATAGTCAGAGCAGTCCATTTCACACTTGCGAACCTGAAGTCGCATGACACAATTCTGTTTCACTACGCATGGTGGGTGTTCATGGAAGTGTGTTTCATTACAGATTCCCTCTGCTAGATCATATCTTGATCGTCGCCTGTAGGTAGGTATCCAGTGTATCCAATTATGGAAATTATTTTTCGATAGCCTTCGCCGCTGCCCCCTATCATGTGGTTTCAACCTCCCGTTTTGGGTTAGACGCCCGTAGCGAATCAGTCATTGTAGTGTTTGCAAAAACGTCTAGGTACAGACACTGACCCGTTCAATTTAAAGCTTCAAACCCTGTGATATGCAACCAGCATCACCTTTTTGATTAAAGTTATACCCATGCATATTTCACTACGTTCTAGCAAAATTTCTACAATGCCTCGGTCACAGCTTATATCGTTATACCGTACCGAATCAGTTATTGAACTCTACGTCGGCTCCTTTGATGTCGATGAAGCCAGATTTGACTTTTTCATGCTTTCCTCATTTTTCGCGCATGCCCTTCATATATTATAAATGTTAGGTTTTAATGGCCAGCTGGAACTCAACAGAGACGGACTGGGTTTAATTTAGTTTACATTTTTAGTAAATTAAATTAAACATGATATGTAAGTAAAACGGAGTTTTATCCACAATTCCGAAACAGAATTATTGCTCGAACTGAGTTTTAATCATCTCCTGATGATGCTAACATGGTTAGCGAAACGCGCGTCGAGTGCAATAATTCTGTTTCGGTATTGTGGATAAAACTCCGTTTTAGTGCATGTTGCCGAAGGTTCCAAACCCCAACATAGATGATATGTAAGTGAAATTGATAAAAAAGGGTAAACGAGATCGAGAATGATCACTCATTTATACATAACCATGAATATGGTGTTTATAAGTGTAAAAAAAATATAAATATTTTGATATGAACATCAATTTTTCTACAGCCGCGTGCAAAATAACTAATTACTAAATTGAAATGAAATCGCAAAATCGACGAATGCCGTGGATCCTTATTTTGCGCTCTAGCGCGAACAGTGAAAAGAAAAATCTCATTTTTTCCGTCGAGTGTGTTATGAATGGTCATGGAAACCGAAGATAAATAAATGACAGTCGTGCTTTTGTTACAGTTTGTTGCTGGCAATCCTGTTCTAGCTCGAAGCCCGAATATAATATGTCAAAACTGATAGGCATTTGCAAATTTCAGAATAAGTATAGAGAAAAATGTGGATTTAATTTTAAAAAATGCGGCTGTAGAAAAAGTTCTGTGTGTTTTTCGAGCGCAAAGTAAGATTGCCGTTTTCGAAAGATTACTACGAGCAGAAATTTTATCAAAAATGTGCTCGTGTCAAACGGCCTTAATAAATTGATATTTCGTCACTCGAAGCCATTTATATAGTAGTAGGTATGTGACATTGTTCACTACTTATTTCTAATGAAATTTACATACAACCTTTGTAATATTAGTGTGACGGTTCTAAATTGGTTGCCTTTATTATGGGATGCTAAGAGGCTAGACAAAACTACAATTTATGTCTCAAGTTTAAAAAGATAAACTTCCTGCAGAAGGGAGCCAAAAAATTATCGACGAAAATATTAATTTATCATGCAATGTGATATGAATGAACTATACTTTAATCTCAATACCTAATCTAAACATCTACTTACAACCTTTCATTTTTCGGAAAACTAAAATATCCTGAAGCTGGATTGGCTTTCTTGTACCTTTTGCAGACAAAACAACGTACGACCATGGTTAACATTGAATACACTTTAATGATTAAATGTCCAAAAAGTTAACACACTTAAATAAATCACCGAACAATCGAGCACAAATAATAACACGAAAACAATCCAATCTAAGAACGTAACCTGCTGCTTCTTGTCAAAAAATCGAGAGTCCAACGCTGTGCAGTGTGTTCAGTTTCCGACTCAACCTCCGTTTATGTCTCTTCGATTCGGCAAACTGTCGTAATAAAAAAAGATAACACTACATTAAACACCAGACCGGTACTGTTATTCATAAATAAACGAAGTCGCCCTCATATAATTCGGCTCGTTGCAGACGCCAAGAATATGAGGAAAATGCTCCTATTGGTTGGATTTTATTACTTCAAAACACGTGGAGAGTTTAATAACTGATTCGGTACGGTATAAGCTGTGCCTCGGTGGTGTCGAGGACAGAGAGCTTGCCTGTCAATCTTGCGCCGCGGGTTCGATTCCCGTCGGTTGCGCCAGATGTTTTATTTAATGTTTTTTATTAATTTACCTTTTTTCTTAATTTTGGGTTAGTTTGGGTTAGTTTTGGTTAGCACTTGGTTAGTTCTTGTTGACTGAACCCCCGTAGCGAGCGAAGTGAGCGTAGAGCCATGCAAAGCCATAATAATACCCCGGGATAGGGTTTGAAGCTTAAAACTGAATGGGGTCTGTACCTAGACTCTTGTAGTGTTTGCTAGTTTTGGTCCGCTCCTGGTATTTCATTTCCCCGGTACCACCCATATATGGGAGGCGTTCCCCTATCCGCGGCTTGGGGAGGCACCCGATAGGGTTTTAGTATATATTTCAAATATACCTATATCGTGTTTCACTTTCCAAAATGCCCTTTATTAAATGCTTGGTAACCGCAAAATTTCAAATATAAACATTTAAAAACACTTTTATCTCCTTTATTTTCCACGAGGACATCATAAAACTATATTATATTGTTGTTGCTAGTTTTGATATTGAAAAACACAACTTTCTGTCAAATTCAAAATGTGATTGTTTTTTGTGTAATGTCATAACAAAATGTATAAGAAACACTACAACTTTTATATTTAAAGCTTTCAGATAAATGGGCGTTACATTTATAATCAATAACCCTGTATATATGCTTAATAGTAATAGGGCATGTTATTTTTATTATATTGATAACTACATATGCCGGCCAATATAAATATCTTTTTGTCATACGCTCCTAAAAATAGCTATTTTACGGACTCATTTAAGCCCGTAAAATGCTTCTTTTTCGGCCTAGTCCCTAAAAGTCGTTATGGCAACTATTACGGACTACTCCAAAATTCTTGAATATGTCTAAATGTCAAATTTCGAGTGACATGACAAAATTGTCAAATAGTTGCTACGATATCAATTTCTAAGCTTACTTTTTCGAACATTACGATTTCAAAAATTATGGTAAATTTGCAAATTTAAGCGTTCTGAAGAATTGTAAAAAACGTATAACAAAATTTTGGAAGCGTATGACAAAAAATAGTGTTTGTCACACGTACCTAAATGAAGTTTTTCAGGACTAATCTGCTATTCCGGACTAGGCTAACGCCTCATCAGGAAACAGCAATGATTCGTCCTGAAAAACTCTATTTTAGGTATTTGTAACAAAAATAACTATTTCAATCTGGAAGAGATTTTGAAGTGCTCGTGACGGAATAATAAACATAATTCCACTCATAATGTGCAACATTTGCCTACATAGTAGGTATCTAACTCTAAGTTATGCTAAAATTCCTAGTCAGCATGTCGCTATTTATCGACAATTACTTACATTTCGATGCTTGTCGATACATGAATAGTGATCGACATATCAATAATTTCAAAAATTATTATCGACATGTTGATAGGTTGCATCTACGATCTACGTATTCGATATTGATGCGTTCCTAAGAACAGGGTTCACATGAAATATTTTCGCTTCCATATCGCTGCAACGTCACCCTTTTATTTCTTGGAATACACAAGGCCTGCCGCAAATTAAGCGGAGAATTGAATCCATAAATTAAAGCATTTTATGATTTTTTTCAGAATAACTGAAAGCTGACTAATCCACACTACGTATACACATAAAACTCGTCAATTTAGAGAGTACCTACACACATACTTTTCATATATTCACGTCACGCCTCAAATTCGTTTGTTGATAATTTGCGAAAAACTTACGGTTTATTTATAAGAGACGACGCTTTAAAACATTAAACATTTTAGAATAATTAATAGTACAAGAAAATTAAAATTATTGGACCACGTCAATCGTGAATGAGCCTGAAAATTTGGAAAACCGATGCATTGTCAAATTATTAATAAGTTAGAACAAGTAAAGTTTTAATATTATGTTTTATTGCCATTGAAGAAGATTGTTACCCTTGTCAGATTCTTCTCATTTAGTTGATAGATTGTAGTTTTGAGCGCTGAAAAAAACACATACAACTTTGATATTTCCAGAAACTCCTGAATTTCGAAAAATTTGTTACCTACACTTAAGTGATAAAAATAAGTTTCTTTTAGGCTAAACCAAAATATAAAATGTTTGCAGAAATAGCTAAAATTGAGTACCTACTAACTAAAACTAATGCTCTTTATTATTTGAGGCATCCATGTCTATATACTTTTAATGGCATTGATTTTTTCTACGGATACAGCTTTCTTTTCATTTAAAATTTTCTGAGTTTTATTATTACAACCGATCTGGTTTTTTGCAATGGTCTAATTGAAACATTTATTCTAATTCACTACCTTGCTAAAACAAGTTCTAAATTTTACAGCTTTCACCATTGAAAAGCGTATAACTTTGTAATCAAAAGCAGAGGTACAGGACTTATAGTCTCCTATTTGCACCTGTATAATCTTGCACATTCTAGCTTAATTAAATTAACCTTTAGAAGAACTCTCAAGAGTGATATTGATGAAAAATATTCAATTTTATCTAGAACCCTCTCAATGCACCTAATTGAAAATTTCGTAATTTTAAACTGGAGAAAGGGTTCATTGAAAAATGTGTACAATGGCAAAGCCCTTGCTAAGTTCTTACTAGTTCTACCCTTTAATACTTCTTGCTTGCGACTCAGCATAACATACCTGTTCCGTACCTGACAATACAGCCGTTAAATTATAGACATTAAGTTGGCTTTTGTAATCGTAGTTGTTAAATTCTGCTTTGGGTTATGCCGAACATTTTCAAGATCAAAACCAAAGCCCTGCTCTCTTTATAGGTATTTTCTCAGTGTTTCCTTATTTATGAGTCTCCATCGATTGTTTTTAGAAAGCTAACTTCTTTTTCACAAAAATTTCGACCTTTTCGGGACCTATCTGCTTTATAACTTTCTCATGACAGAAACTAATTTCTACATTGCACATCATGTATCCAATTTACATTAATTAATTTTTATATTTCTTTGTAAAATTGCAGATTTTCTGTATTTTGGCAATTAAAATTCTAATTTTGTCCTGTGCATAGCTGTATTTGCTTTTTAATTTTTGTAAAAAAAAAATTAAATTTTTGTGTGTTATCAACTTCTAACCGAATATATTAGTACGTAAGTAAATAGATATACCATATTTGTTTAAAAGATTTCATCCGAAACCCACTATATGACCATTGAAATTAGAAATGCAAACTCTAACAAACTCAAAATAAGTTTCAGTTCTGAATTTAGTTCTGAATTGTTTACACACCTAAAGCAGCGGCAGTCACATGATTCCGCGTCAAACAAATCAGAAGTGTGGCTCTTGTGATAGAATCACTTCAACAGTCGATATTTTCTTAGGAAATATCTCGTTTCTAATGTATATCCAAGGGAATGTTCAAATATTTTAGTCTGATTAGTATATCCTCACTAATGTTTCAAATTCCATTAAGACATGCCATTTATAATGCCAGTGTGGTTTATTGTTGGTTTTTCTAGTCAACTTTGCTTGAAATATTAACTACGGAACTGTAATTTATATCTGTATCTCATTATTCGCAAATATATACTTGCCTCTTTATAAAGGAAATATTTCTTATGTAAACTTTATACACTGGTTATAAGTGTTAAACTGCGTCTTTGATCACATGATATGAACAGATTCTATAACTCAGAATATCTAAAAAGCGTTTACATAGTGAGGGGTTCTAATTGTCTGTAGATATTTTGTAGCCCTAATATTAATTAACTGAAACATTCAAAGTTTTGAAAAATTATTCTACATCTTAAAAGGTTCTGGTAGTAATTATTCTCCATAGCCCCGAATTTAAAAATTTTCGTTAGTACATGAGGTGAATTTTTTAAATTTTATTCACCATTTTGACGAATATTGTACAAATAAATAAGGTGCTTTCGCTATAAGAACTTACCTTTCTTCTCTCATTGGTAATGAGGCAGGTCAATCAATGCAAGGAAATAAAAACTATACTTTCTTAACTAATAACTTAATAAAATGTAAATAATTAATTATCATTTATACACGTACGTTAAATTTGGTACTGGCGCAGGCCCACCACTAGTTTTTAAATATAATTTTTTTTCTTATAAGCTGGGAATTTAACTATAACTTCTTAAAAATTATGCTTTATTATTTGGATGTATAGGTACCTTTAAATCCGTTGCACTTTGTAAATGATCTTTCATGATAGCACCCAGTTTTGATGTAAAACTAATCAATTCCCGAAAAACACCCCGATATTATATCTCATCTTTTTCGCGGTATTCTCTATGTTAATTTTAATTGACCGTGGAATTTAACACAGTTGATTATTCTGGAATTTAATTGACTGGCAATACTAACTGTGCTCAATACTGCCAGTTCTGTAGAACAATTCATGTGGCGAGTACCGAGCAGAGCCTTTATGGTTTAATTTTTTTTAAATATTCTAAACCTTTAGGGAGTTTCGTACTCTTGTCCACGTTTTATTATCCCGTCTGAATAAAATAGTAAACACGGAAAACAAATTAGTTCGTTTAATGTGTCGCATTCGCATAATATGTACTTGTTTTTATTATATACCTACTTCTCTCGAAAAGTGTCTTGTGTATAGAAAGGAAAAGAACACTCGGCTCTTAGAGAGAGAGAGAAAGAGAGAGAGGGAGAGAGAGAGAGAGAGAGAGAGAGAGCGAGAGAGAGAGAGAGAGAGAGAGAGAGATATCTTCCGACTCAAAGCGGATATTTGACACTTTAGCATCTCCAATTTTAGTACCCTTTATTATGAAGGCTTTGGAAAAGATGGTCTACAGGTATTTGACAGAAGAGACTCTGAAATATTTTTAGCCCCATAGAAAAGCATGCATAAAGAAAGGGGATCTCCCCTGAAACGGCTGTTTTTTCATGCGGATCGCTGCGATTTCTTGGTATGATGTACTCGTAACAATCCTCTTTAACCCTTCACTGCATGATTTTTATTTTTTTTATATACAAAATTCGAAGCATATTAAGGCTTGAAATAAATGGGAAAAATATTTTAAAATATCTGGCATTCATTTTTGTAAAAGTGCTGATGTAAATTTACAACATTGTGCAAAATACTAAAACTTTCTGTTGTAAATTTACAATATTTTACCATCACTATAAGAATATCTTCATAAGAAACATGTAAAAACTAATTATGAAAATTTTTGAAGCATTTTTTTCCTCACTTTGCTTTACTCCATTTTACTTGGAAATAATCTTTACAGACTGGAAATTTATACCGAATTCGTTTTTCAGTCCAGATAGGCGAATGATTATTGCCATCATTTCGAACTTCTTTCACGGGAATAACTATTGCTGGTTCTCATTTTTTCTTAAGTTGAAGTTTTTGTTCTATATATTCCATTGACGGTTTTCCACGGTTCGCAGCAATGTTTGTTTGTCCTATTGAACATACAGTGGCAGCTAAAATACATTTTATGTGCTGGTGCACTCTTTTGTATAGAATACAGCTATTTGCCACTATTAGATCCAAATAAAAGATAGAAGGCTCAGAAGTACCACTTCTTACTTATATAGTGATTATATTCCCTAAATACAAAGGGACAATTTATGTTTACAGTATTTTTTATTTTCTGTCGTAAGGCTCCACAATTTCAATATGATTTTCTCCCAAGAAAGTTGATAAAATAGTTACAATTTTATTGTTTTCCCACGCGACTCCAGAGATATCTACCATCCCAGGATGCTACCATTTCATAGCTCTTGCCGCGATCTTCTTTTTTCATTGACTTCATATACAATATAAAATCTATCGCGAATACTCCGGGAGAAGCGAGACCTCTCTATATTATTCTCGACCAGGGCTGCATGCATCCGGAGAATTCCACCACAGTTACTGAATCTTCGCGGCCGGCGATGACTCATACGTAGACGCGACAAGGCTTGTTCTATAAGGTAGCACAAAACAATTCGGATGGTTGCTAGCCGTGACACTACTGATCAAGAATTGCCAAGGCCAAGAATTAGCAACATTTGGGAGGAAGATACGGAAACTTCAGTGGGAGAGGAACTTGCACAGGAATGTGTAGGTGAAGAAAAATTAGAACGTGAACGCAATAAAACGCAAGTAATTTTACTATTTTTACAAGCTTTTATTTAACTTACAATGTTTGTATGTATCTTTGTGTATGTACATTGAAACAGATATTACATGTCAGGTGACACTCTTTCATAGAATTTATGGCTCTTTAATGGGGAAAATTTATCAACTAAAAAAAATAAAATAATTGAGCGAGTCTGCTAGTACTCGAGACACTGATGTGTAAACATATCAACATTGGTAGTATTCTTCCACTACTCACGTAAACAATAGTAAACATTGAAATTCCGGTGGTCCTTATGATTGTTGTGTAAGCCGACACAACCGAGTCTAAGTTACCTTAGTTTAATAACACACTGCAGGCAATTTATTAACAATTGACAATAGAGGTGACTAAATAATTGATATGCGTGATTCTAGGCGGAGCGCGTTTTAAGGAAAAAAATAGTTCGGTGATAGGAGAGAATGGTGGACTGTGTACCTGAATCTAATCACGAACTCGGTTATAATTTACATCCACACATTAAATTTTATGAATGAAGCGATCTCTCACAAAATTTAAGATTTATCGGCGCAAGTAAACTTGGGTGAGGAATTTTAAATAAACACCTATTTTAACTAAGTGACGTTACTAGCTTTTTAAAACTATTTTGTGTTTAGCAACTCGATCAATTTAAAATGCTTTATTTTGAAGGAAAATTTCCTTGGAATGTTTGCAGATTTTTGATATAATTTGTTGGTAGCAAGCACGAGCCAAAGCCAATCGAAACTAATTAAAATGTATCGAATTTTAGCCAGACAGTCCTAAGATTTTCCACACTTGAAAGCAAGTTCATACATACCGATTACTGACATGCCGAATAATGATAAATTTAATATCTTATTGTTGTGACTAGGGAATTTGATCAATTTATTGTCAGGATTTTGATCTGAGTATGCTTGATGCTAGTTTTTTATTTGTAAACTGTTTTAGTGTTTAAATGTTTGTCTAATAGTTTTTTACTTTTATACCATCATAATACAAACAATGTCTATTGATATTAACTATATTTGGGTTTGGAACCTTCGGCAAAATGCACTAGAACAGAGTTTTATCCATTATACCGAAATAGGTTTCGCACTCGACGCGCGTTTCGCTAACCATGTTAGCATCATCAAAAGATGATTAAAGCTCATCCTGATGGATGCTAACATGGTTAACGAAACGCGAGTCAAGTGCAAAAATTCTGTTTCGGTATTGTGGATAAAACTCTGTTCTAGTGCATTTTGCCGAAGGTTCCAAACCC
>MU183879.1:63563-92384 GCA_016904865.1 Pissodes strobi | reverse complement strand
ATGTCAGGGCCCGCTGTATTGGCCCTCTTGGTAAACGTTGCTGCTTGGGTCTTTGCTGCATTGAACTGGACCAAATTTCGGTCGCCACAAGTTTGAACTTTCTCCAGGTCTTGATTAATTGCTGTAATCTGCTCCTGTCTGCGGTGATAAGTCTCAGTCGCTGGTACGGGGTTTTCTGATCTAAAGTGGGAGACAAGGGTACTGTCATCTGCAAAACTGTATACAGGATTATTCGTTTCGATCAGCAGGTCATTAATATAGATGAGGAACAGAGTTGGTGAAAGTATTGCGCCCTGAAGCACGTCCGCGTTGATGGGGAATGTGTCTGAGATGTGTCCATCAACTGCAACGTGCAGAGATCGGTTCGGAGATTATTGGAAGCAAGGCAATTGGGCGATAGTTTGAGGGAGTGGTTTTCTTGCCTTTTTTGGAACAGGTTGCACTCGAGCGACTTTCCAAGAGGATGGGTAAATCCCTTTTCCGTACGACAGAGAAAAAAGCCTGGAAAAAACGGGTGTTAGTTCGTGGGCGCAGTTCTTTAGCACGGTGGCAGGTATTCCGTCCGGTACTGATGCCTTTTGCGTATCTAGTTCTTTAAGGATTTTGCGGATATCACGGTGATGAAACTTGACCTCTGCCATGGTAGTGTTGATGTTCGATATGGTGGGGAGAGTCTTGCCATTGGGGACGTCTAAGGTAGAGTGCAATGATATATTGCACTGTCTTGGTCCATGTGTGGTGTCGTTATTAAACATGCTTCGTCTTGGATCCTGGTATGTCTTGGGCTTTATCGTAGTTGGTAGTGGTGCCTTGGTGCCGATTAGTAAAGGTGCGAGTGTTGTTTGTTTTGCGATTTTGAGCAGAAGAGAGATTTGCTGTAGACACCTAGGAGACGCTGATCGATTTGGGTTATGCAGATTTCACCGCCAGTCCAAATCGATCACCCCAGGAAAGAACTGCACGTGATACACAGGGTGTTACCCCTTGACTCTACTTCTACGCATGGAGCTCATACGGCGTGCTACCCCGTGCAGTTCCTTTATGCCTGTACAGGGTGGCTCGAATTCGTGTCTATGTATGGGGAACTCGAAAACCGTAAGAGATACAGTGTCGGTTAAATTGAGGCAAAATTGCGCATTTAGGTGCCTAACAATATGCTGTTTAGAAAGTTTTAAAATTCCGAGTATTTCCGGAGATATCCGGAAAAAACCGAAATTTTGAAAAATCGTTTTATTTTTTTCCTGGGCTTATTTAAAAACGGATTTCAAATCTAATTGCACTTTTGCATTGCCACTTTTTCCGCTCTATCCAGTGATGGTATCCGGTTTGAAATCCGACGTTTCGTCTTCAAGGAATCATCATCAACTTTCTTTTTTTAAATACGAACTTTATTTTTTTTATCGTTTTTCAGATGGTATTGGCGTTATTAATATGATTATGTGTTTTTATTTATTTTTATTTTTTTTTTATTTTATTATTATTTTTTTAATTATATATTTTGCTTTGGCGTAATTGTAAATAATTTAAGGTAGGTACTTTTGAAATTTTTATATTCTATAAAAATATTTTAGTATGTATGATTATAAATAAAATTGTTGATGTGCTCTATTAAATAAATTTTTTAATGGGTTAAAAATATCTTATCTTTGCACTAAGCAACTTGTTTGAGTAATAGCTCATGGCCATATTCTCGTAAAAATATATTTTTTTTATTTTTAAAACGGGCTCCAATTTTTCACTTAATACAAAAAACAGATAAAATATTTTTATAGAATATGAAAATTTTAAAAGTACCTACCTTAAACTATTTAAAATCACGCCAACGCAAAATATATGAAATAAAAATAATACAAAAATAAAAAAAAAACAAATGAAAAAAAAAATAAAAACACATACTCATATTAATAACGCCAATACCATCCGAAAAACGATAAAAAAAATTTAAGTTCGTATTTAAAAAATGAAAGTTGATGATGATCCCTTGAAGACGAAACGTCGGATTTCAAACTGGATATCATCATTGGATAGAGTAGAAAAAGTGGCAATGCAAAAGTGCAATTAGATTTGAAATCCGTTTTTAAATAAGCCCAGGAAAAAAATAAAAAGATTTTTCAAAATTTCGGTTTTTTCCGGATATCTCCGTAAATACTCGGAATTTTAAAACTTTCTAAACGGCATATTGTTAGGCACCTAAATGCGCAATTTTGCCTTAGTTTGACCGACACTGTATCTCTTACGGTTTTCGAGTTCCCCATACATAGACACGAATTCGAGCCACCCTGTACACCCCCGTTTTTAGGTGGGAACCTGGCCTAGGGCATCAGTGATGCTCTCGTCCCCAGCTGTTATTGAATCATTCTAGTTTTGTTAGTGATTTTTGTGATTGAAAATTTGAGAGATTTTTTGAAAATTTTGATTTAAAATTTTTGAAAAATTTTAATTAATTTTAATTTTTGGTTTTGGGATTTTTTATTTTCGAAAAAGAACAAACCTTTTAGAAATTTTGAAAATTTTCAGAATTTTTGAAAATTTTTAAATTTTGAAGATAGAATGATATTGATATTGATATTATTTTGTTGGGTTTTTTAATTTTTTCTTTGTGTATTGTGTATGTGATTTAGTGTTCTGGTGGGAGTAGTAAACTTTTGTGTACTGTTCTGTTTGGGTGTGTGACTCTACTGAATAGTGTTCTTATGACTGGATTTGTATGGTTGCGAACTTGTTCTAAGAATATTGTGTGTTTGCCTGCCAGGTATGTGTTAATTGTGTCTACTTTGAGGTCGTTGTGAATGTCTGCATTGCGAACGTACCAAGGTGCGTTCACAATTTGTCTGAGTGTTTTGGAATGTTTGTAGTTGTTTCTTGTTTGTTTTGCATGCATGTGTGTATACTATCGCTCCATATAGAATTTTGGGCTTTATTATCTGATTATAGAGCATTAATTTATTCTTCAGTGACATTTTACTTGTTTTGTTTATTAATGGAAACAAAGCTTGTTTGGCTGCAATGCCTTCGTTTACTTTTGCTTGTATGTGTTTCTGAAAAGTGAGTTTACTATCTAGGGTTACCCCTAGATATTTAAGAGAGAAAGACCATCTTATTACTGAGTTTTCAAGGTTTAAATTTGGAATAGGTTTATTGCGTTTAGTTGTTATGAGCATGGCCTGTGTTTTATCTTCATTGATTTTAATATTCCAAGTTTCTGCCCTTTCGTATATGGAGTCTAAGTGTTGCTGTGCGTGATTTTTGAGTCGTGTGTGATTGTTGTTTATTGAGAATATGCATGTGTCATCTGCGTATATGGAGAGTTTAGTGTTTGGGTGTCTAGGTATGTCTGTTGTGTATAATGTGTATAGTGTAGCCGACAGAGGAGAGCCTTGGGGGACTCCTGCCTCTATGCGCCTTGTGGTGGATAGTGTTGTGCTTATTTGTGTAGTGAAGGATCTGTGTTTGAGGAATGATGCTATGAGTTGAGTTAGTGGCGGTGGTATTTTGTGTAGTCTGTCTAGTTTGTGTATAAGTCCTTCATGCCATACTTTGTCAAAGGCTTTTTCGACGTCAAGGACTACAACTCCGATCGAAGCCCGTCTTTGTAGTCCTCTAGTCGCCTCCTCAACAAGTCTGGCAAGTTGGAGCTCGGTGTTGTGATGTTTTCTGAACCCAAATTGTTCATCTGGGATCAGATTGTTTTGCGTTATGTGTATTGTATTTTATATGTATTCAATCTTTCCAACATAACCTTCAAGCAAGCTAATAGGTCGCCAGTTTTGCGGAAAGATCAAATTTTTGTGAGGTTTTGGAATGAGAATTATTTTTGCTTTATTCCAATATTTTGGAAAGTGTTTTAGTGATAGTATTGTGTTTATGATGTAAATGAATTTGAGTAAGGCTGTTTCTGGTAAGTTTTTAGTGTTCTGTTTGGTATGTTGTCGTAGTCGGGCGCTTTTTTCGGGTTTAATTGCGCAATAATTTGCGCAATTTCTGCGGTGTTAGTTGGTCGTGTTTCGTCGTCTTGGTGTTCATTTTCGTAAGTTAGTATTTCTCTGTAGTTTCTCTCTATGATTGCTTCGTGATCTATATCCTGGGCCCCATCGCCTAAGGTGAATTGCGATTCCAGCGAGTCTGCGAAGGCCTCAGCCTTCTCTTCGCTGGAATACACCATTCCTCTCAGTCCAGGGATATTAGGATATGCCACTTTGTTGCGACCTTGCATCGATTTGGCAATTTTCCATAGAGTTGTTTTGTGGGTTGACTCTAGTGATGTATTCAGTCCATGAGTTGCTTTTGTGAGTTTTTATGGTAAGGCGATGTATGGTAAGTTGTGCATGTTTTGTGTTAAGTGTTCTTTGAATATGTTCCAGTGTATGAATTGTTGTATATTTGCTTGTTTGTGTTCGTGTATGTTGTTTAATGTGATGGCAATAGGAGAATGATCTGATGAGGATAAATCCTCCAAATTGTCAATCACAACGTTGTGTGCGATGTTTTGAGTAAGTGCTATGTCTAGAATATCTGAGCGTTCGTGATGGAAGTGAGTGGGTTCGAGTGGTGCGTGTACTGTGAAGTGCAGCTCTTGCGAAGCCCTTAGCAATGCAGTGCCACCTGTATTAGTGGCCCTGCATCCCCAAGATCTATGTTTGCAGTTGAAGTCTCCTGCTGCAAGAACTGGCAGTGTGTAGTTGAAGAGTTTTGTTGTTTCGTCTAGTAGTAAGTTAAGTTGTGGTGGCTTGTATGCTGAATGAATGACAGTGTCTCCGTCAGTTAGACTGACTTTGATGCTTGTCACCTCCAGTATGTCTGACTGTGGTGGTTGTATTGCGTATTGTGTGTTTTAACTTACTAGATAGCACTTTTGTTACTGGAGATTTGTCTCGATCTTTCTTGGTCTTACCTTTCATCGCCTCTTCTGGCGGTATCGCTGTGCAGGCTTCCCTGCCGCCTGGATCCTCTGTGAACTCCGTCTTGTTGTTGTTGGATTTTCTGCTGCTGATTTTTCACAAAGTGACGAGATACATTAACTCGAAGTACGACCGTGCCGTCACTTTGTGTATGTTGCGCTAACGTCTAAACGATTTTTTTACGCTAGCATAAGCCAACGTCAAACGATTTTTGGCAGATACACTACACTGAAAGTATAGTGCTGCTTTGTGTGTCGTTAGCGTTTTACCTCACTTCACTTTTTGACTTTGTTCGCAGAGCGGATTGGTATACGTGTTGCTTGCGCGACCGAAGCAACAGAACTAATAATAATAATAATACTGAGGGATCTTGAGACGTTATTTGCTTTTATAGTGGGTCGTCTAGGTCGTAGTTGGTAGCTATTAGTCGCGATTAGCTCCGCCCCTCGGAGTGTTTCGCTGGGAACTGCTGGTCGATTTACTTTAGTTTCGACTGCCTCGCTGTGTGTGTTATATTCCTTTTTCGGTTTGATGAGGGTCTTCCAGGTGGTCGGAAGGTTTACGGCGTCGTCTCTTCTGTTCAGGCTGCCACTCTTTTCTATTTCAATTGCTCCACGGATTATTCTTTCTAAACAAATGCCTATTAATTAATCTATTTATTAAGTTAGTATTGAAACCATTAACTTTCGCTATATTCCTAATTGTCCCCTTTTCATTATTAAATCTTTCTCTGCTGAGAGGAAAGTTAACCATACGGTGTACCAAAAAATAAAAACTGGCCATTTTGTGTTGGTCGCAGTGAAAGGAGTCGTTAGAAATATATCGGTTAGTGGCAGTACTTTCTGTTCTGTACTTTTGTAACTTAATGAAACGAAAAAGTTATGAAAGTTAGTATATATATATATATATATATATATTGGTCGCCCATTGGATGCAAAGTCGTATGTGGTTGTGAACAATCGGGCGACTTTTTAATCGAATGAATGTGTACTACTGTGCCTTGTCCATTAGGAAGATTTCTGGTTAATAAATCAAATAGAGAATTCATTTCTTGCTATAGGTCATCGTTAGTGCAGTCTTTGTGACGGTAGTGTTGAACTTTGAAGATATATCTATTCTGAAAAAGTCGTACTTGTTGCGATGGGTGGGGAGAAAATAAACGGCCGGCGCGCGGCGGAGGTACTGGATTAGTGAAGTATTGTCGAAAAGAAATAGATTCGGGAAATTTCAGGACTTCCCTAAATTTTTAAACTGCTATAGAATGAGCCAACCTACATCATTTCAATATATTTTAAATGTAATCCGTCCATCACTTTTAAAATTGTCAAATTTTAGAGAAACCATATCGCTCGAGGAACGGCTAACTGTAACGTTAAGGTAAGTGAAATATCCAAACGTGTTTTATTTATTTCTAATAAAGTGAATTTTTAATTGAAATGAATAAGTTATGATATGAAAATAGAGCTAAACAAATTGTAACTTAATGAAATGAAAAAGTTATGAAAAATAGAGCTAAACAAATTGTAACTTAATTAAATATTTGCGTATTGCATCCCTTATTAACAAAGTAAATCATTTGGTTGTGTTGTGGGAGTGGTGTCATTCGTGCTATTCCGGCTGTAACAATGAAAAGGATTGAGCTTGAGGGCAATGTGGATAAGGTATGTCTATACCTCGCTGAGTTCCTCCATCGGATGATATTAAAATGATGATGGTGAACATATAACGCTGGTGAGACAGATGCAAATGCAGGTTGGGTTCCGGCAGGTTCGAGGTAAGTCTGAGCGTCATCAAAATCACTTATTGTAACTGGATTGGCTCAAATTCGAGCCTCACTATTGGGATCTAGGACACTGTAAGAGATACGATGACGGTGAAATTTAAAGACCAGAAAATGAGTAAAAGAGTTTTTCTTTCCTGTTGTTATGTGAAGAAATAATATGGAAGTACCTAAAACAATGAATTCGAAGACAAGTTTTGGAAGAACAAAGGTTTCTAAAATAAGTAAGGATGGGAAGTAATAACAACCATTTCACTAATTTTCCTTTTCACGCATATATCCGAAAGTAGTCGGACTATTCGTAACTTTTTAATGCCGGACATACACATTGGCCAATATATTTGCCGAAACATTTGTGTTTAATATTCAGTTTTAGGCAGTTCTTCATATGGACCATGTTATTTGTACATGTTTTATGTTTATTTTATGGTAATTGCTGTTAGCACTTGAAGAATCTCACTACTCAGATTTGAGTGATACTAGATCACAGTGGCCGATAGGCCGCTTATGGCAAACTCCCCATAATCTAAATACTTAGATCTTCATAAACGGGTTATCGTTACAATCCAAAAGGTATTTTATTTGCGAGCATTATTTTCCGAAATAAAGATGATGATGGACATTGTCGCAATGTTTGGACCTTAAAATATGTTATTTTTACGTTATCGTCAACTTCTATAAATAGTTTGGGTCAGTCGCCATCATATCATATTACATTAAATCTTAATAGCTCATTTTCCACTTCTTTTTTACTTGAACAATTTCTTGACATCTTGACGTCTGTCGATTTTATGTGCTTCTGTTGTTGTATAACCCTTATTAAGTTAGTTGGCTTAATATTTTATTTGCCTCAGTTTGCGTTATTTCAACATGTTGCTGGTTCGATGGTATCATTATTATTCTGGAAAGGTCAATGCTCGTTTTTAGAACCCTTATTTACCCGGTTTGTGTGATATGACTGAATACTATACAGTCCTTTTCTGTCTGTTTTATTTATTTTAAAAAATATTTATAATTTGCGCCTTAATCAAAAAAGGTGCTGTATATAAGTGCTCTAAAACACGCAGATTTTTACAGCACTTATTAAATATATGGCAATTACGGAATATATAGTGGGCAATATTTAATACACTAATTTTATCTTTGATGTATTATTGGTGTAAGAGGAGTGGTGGGAAATTTTTTAATTTGTATTTTTGAAGGTATAACTACTTCCACTGCCGATGGAAGCATTACTTGCATGTAAAATTTTTGCTTTCAACTCCGTAAATAGTAAAATCTGAATATGGATCTCAAAAACCCTCAGCATGACATGCATTAAATCTGACTCTACCCTCAGTAGCTTAGACAAGAGTAGTGTCTTTAGTTACGTCGGTCGCTATTACCAAAGAAAAATAATAGCTTTGAATGAATGATCTTGGGGGCTATGTATTATTATAAACTGCGGCTCCGCTTTTAGGACAGGAACCCTTCTGAAACATAGGGATGCACACCTACACAGGAAAGAAGAGCGAACCACTTTCAGGGTCAAGACAATCAAAGATGTTTCTAGGGCCCCCTCACCCAGTAAGATCAAAAAACCTTATAACACTGAGGACAGTTGCCGGTTCTGTAAGGAGGAGGAGAAAACCTCGGAATACCCCCTCACGGCCGTCGCGAACAGCCCAATGGTCTCCTTCTCCTTCGCGTGCTGCATCGTCGAACAGGAGGAACTTCCATTGAACCATGCAGACTAACTGCTTTTATCAAAGCACCGAAGCTGGATGAGATACTCTGATTGAGAATCACATCAACTATTCAAATCGATTGTGTTCCACTTTCTTGACGCTTCCGTTGATGTGATACGTAATCAGAGTACTTCATCCAGATTCAGTGCGTTGATAAAAGCAATTAGTTTGGATGGTTCTATGGAAGTTCCTCCTGTTCGATGATGTAGCACCCGTGTTCGCGGCGGCCTCGCACTTCGTGAGAAGGTGTCCCGAGGTTTCCCCCCCCCCCCCCTTCATACATTTGCGGCAACTGTTCTCGTTTTCAGATTTTATTCTCCCTAGGTGCTTTCTCAACTGGCAGTGGCGCGTAAGAAAGCCGGTGAGGATGCGGAGATTGTTCTTCCTCAGGGTAATAAGGTTTTTTTGATCTTCCTGGCTGAGGGGGCCCTAGAAACATCTCTGATTGCCTTACCCCTTAAACACGTTCCCATTTGCTTCTGTCTTCTTTCCTGCGTAGGTGTGCATCCCTATGCCGCAGAAGTGTCCCGTTCTTAAAGAAGCTTGTGCTTCTACTTTTGCCAATTGGTCTGCTTTTTCGTTGCCTTCTGTCTCCACGTTTCCTTGTATCCATTAAAAGGGTAGTTTGTTATTCTTGTTTAGTTCGTTTATAGTCTATCTAGGCATTCCCATGCCATTCTGGAGCTGATTGTTGGTGAGTTCAGTGCCTTGATGGCTGATCGACTGTCTGAGAAGATGACAATCTCTCTCTTCCTATAGTTTCTGTCAAGGTTGAACTGCGCACATTTTTCTATGACGTTAATTTTCACCTGGAAATGTCCGGGTGTTTTCCTATTGCGTCAGAGAATTTGGCTCTTGACCCAAATGCTCTGGCTCCGGTCCCCTGTTCAGTTCTTGACACATCTGTATACCATTTTGTGACACTTTCCTGCAATGTGCGAATGCCAATGGTGTTCTTTTTCCAGTCTTCCCTGCTTGTTATCACGACCGTGAAGTCTTTTTCAAAATTGTATCTTTTATCTTATCGCAGAATTTCTGGTTTATATCCCCAGGTTTTTCCTGCAAAGATTCAATACACCATAAAGGCCCTCGTAGCGTTAGTTACAACTCGTTCAATGTATTTATTTCATTTGAGTTTGCAGTCCAGCGTTATTCCTAAATATCTGACTTCCGATGTCGGTGGCATATTGGTCCCATATAGCTTTGCTATTACTCATAATGTAATACGCTGCCAAGACATCTTTCGGTGGCAGCATACCCCCAATTAAAACGTCGATTCCGTCTCTAATGACAAAAAATCCATACTGTCAACTTCCATTTTTTTGATAAAAGTAAGTAGTTACAATTTCAGATACTACTCGCTTCTTCTACTTCTATGATTGGCCATAAAACACTACATAGTTTGCATAGTGTTCATGGGCGTAGCCAGAATTTGCTTCAGGGAGGGGCAAGATAGGATTCCCAGGTGAAATGTTGGAAAATTGTTCCGTCCTCCTGGAAAGGTGAAGCTCGCGGGAGAGAAGAGGATAGTTCACGAGATGCATTCCGTTTACTATTGGTCGAAACAATTGGGCAGAACTTAGAGCCTTTGTTTACTAATTTAGAATGTCTAATATTTCACATCACGCATGGCCCTCCGCTCGCTTCGCTCGCTACGGGGGCGCAACCAGTAAAAACTAACCCAAAACTGACCCAACGTATGCTTAAAATGAAGAAAAAACTTTTTACAAACATAACCGGCCACTGCCGGGAATTGAACCCGGTAGCATGTCCGTCTCGAAGGTACAGAATCGCATCTTGTCATAAGGCGACTATAATATAAAATGTTAGCTAGAATACCCCCGTTACGTTTTATCTTCAATTAGTTAAACACTTCGTGCATGGCCCTCTGCTCGCTTCGCTCGCTACGGGGGCTCGACGGACAGGAACTAGCCAAGTGCTAACCCAAAATATGAAAAGCCTGCACATTTACATTACAGTCGCGCTATAAAACTTGCGATCTCGTACGTCCGATACGAATAAGCAACCTGGGGCGCCGTATCGCAAGCGCAGTATCTAACCACTGGACCGCTAGGCCTGCTGAAGGCAACCCACTTATTAGATATTCTAAAATAGTAAACAAATGCTTTAAGTCCCGCCGAATTGTTTCGACCAATTGTAAACGGAATGCATCTTGTGAACGAGCTGCTAATCGCGCAATGCCCATGGAATCATGACTCGGAGGTCGTGTCGTATCGACTTGAAACTTGAAATACGGTTTGCGTATTTAGAAAGCATCTGCTTTACAGAACCCCAGCTACATAATGCCGCCTGATTGGCTAACACCAACCCCGCCCATCGATGTTTTTACGTTTTTCACTTCATGCATTTGTATGAGACTTTTCGAGATAAGCCGAAATGTGAAACCCTGGCTCAGATGGTAAGGCTTGCGTGTTTAGAATATGGAGCAATGGGTTCGATGCCCGACCCTTGCAAGTTTTTTTTGGCATGCCTTGTGTTAGTTTTTGTTGGTTATTGGCTTCGCCCCTGATAGCGCTGATTTTCTTTATGCATGTTGTAACTGATCGTTATATGGCGATAACAAAAGACGATATTATTTCGGTGACATTATATTATTACTTTCATCCTAATATTTTGTCGTACATACTGGTATCCGGGTTAATATGTATAATGTACAGGTATAGAAAAAGAACAGTGTGCAAGATGTGTGAAATATACATTTCGAACTCGTGTGATTGCAGCACTCCTCTACCAAACTTTCACACTTGTATAAAATGTACGCTTTTCAATACTCGTTGTAGCATGTACTATTTATCCGACTGTCACACATAATTAACGTTATCGCATTGTTTCCGGATTAGAAAGAGGACCTTTTCATCTCATTTCACATTTGCTCTTGTAAAAAGAGTGTTTTATAAGATCACACTTACGTAAGTATTGACAATGTAATTCATTCAGCGAGCTCCACCCGGTATATGAAACAAAAATATTAACCAATTACTGTACTGACTGATCTATGATACAAATAAAGTGTACTCAGCGGGGAACCTCTGTCTCCTTGCATCATGGCAATAACCATCAATTTACACAATACTATATTGCAGGGGTGGCCAACCTGTCGATCGCGGCTTTAGCCCTGGTCGATGAATTTAAAATTACAAGGCAAGAACAAACCAATATCAGAGAAGTTCTATTGTAGCATTCAAAAGTCAAGCAGAATGTATGATATCACTGATATCAGATCTCGATAGCAAAGAGCTTCAACGACCTGCTAACATTAACAATCATTTAGAAAAAAATCCCACATTCCCTTCACTCCTGATAAGTATATAGCGGAGGTAAAGGCAGTTATTTCCGACGTTGAAAGAAGACTTCAAAAAAAATTGAGAAGCTGACAGAGTTTGTCAATTATCCATCAATATTAATAGAGACGCAAATGAGACTTACGAATTATCTTCCAAATTAGAAGAGATGTTCCATATTGATCACATTTCACTTGAAAATTAAATTCTTACTCTGTGCACTGATGTATTTCTGAAACCGAGGTCAGGATTTCTGGAAATTGGTGTTCAAACAGAGATACCCAAATTTAAAAAAATATTCCGAGGGCATTTATTCATGTTTTGCCTCCACGTATTTGTGAGAATCGGCATTTTCATACTTAAAATGCTTGACGGACGCTCATACCACCTCATACGGCAAGAAACATGAAAACTCAATTATCGCACTCATTTTAGTAGATATATTCATATGATGTAAAACCGTTTACTATTATTTTTAACTTTCGAGTGTTTTTTATTTAATAAAATAAAAATAAATAATATATATTAAGTTTTCTCTTCGCCTCTTCACCAACCAATCAAATTGAGTTTTCCGATTTTTTAAGGTTATGAGTAAAAAGACAGTCAAATTAGTAGATCTGACTGACTTCTCAAAATAAGCTGTAGATCTTGAGCTCTATCAAGTTGCTCACCCCTGCATTGTTATACATTGTCAGACATATATATATATATATATTCTTTCTTCGATGACTAGCTAGTGTCACCTGAAATAGTTTAGGCGACCACAGACGCTCCACTGCCGCTGAGTAGTTAGCATCTCAGCACCCGGAAACTAAGATAACACATACCTAGATCTTAGTGTGCCAATCGAGAAGACAGTTGAGGGCCCTCCATAACTCACAAGACCAAATCGAATGTATTGCGCACAACAGAGGGCATCCCTGTCGATTACTACACAATCGACCACAACCTGGTAATACCTCGCCAATCGGCAGTAAACTCTGGTATACCATCAAAACTCTAGTCATAGACTTTACTAACAATATCAACCATTATTCACATGTCGGCATGATTAATCAGTGCACAAGACAACCACTCTATATACAAGGTGGCGCATCGAAAACGAAACAGAGCCATTTACTGGCAGCTCAGTTAAAAAAAAAACGCTCAGATTTTGTTTTCGTGGGGGACACAAAATTGGAAAAAAATCACGTTTACATGTGCAGCCCCCTAGGCGGGGGTGGCACCACCCTTAAAAATCTTAAATGGAAAGGGGGGTCGAATGATACATCATTTTAAAGGTCTTTCAATTCCCTTTATAATGATGTAAAATATCATTTACCTACTTCAGATAACAATTAATGCCTCGTACTTATTTTAAATAGAATTTAGTACAGAGTGTCCGATTGATACGAACAAACTTTGTTTTTAAAATACCTTTTAACGCTTTATAATTTAACCATGGTATATTCCACAGCAGCAAGGATTGAAATTATCGAGATATTTTTCGGAAATAATCAGTGCGCTAATAGAATAGCACAAATATTTAATGAGCGACATGAGAACAGTAACGTGCATCGAAAATATATTCTAGAACTTGTAGCTAAATTTCGGGAAACTGGATTAGTCGCCAATAAAAAACGCAACATCGAACATCCCATAAGGACGGAAGCATAAGCAATAGAAGTGATGATCTTTGGGCAAGTTCATCTCGAACCTACGTTAAGTACCCGCAAATTGGATACAGTGTGTGGTATTAGTCGACGTAGTATCCAACGGACTCTCCAGGCCCATAGTTTTCATCTGTATAAAATTCATCTTGTACATGAACTTAATGAGACGATTTTGATCGGCGATTACAATTTTGTGAAGATATGAGTGAACGAATTATAAACGAATTAAACGATAAACATTTTCTATTTAACACTTGCTTTTCCGACTAATGTTCCTTTTTCTTAAATGGCGTAGTAAATCGTCATAACTGCCGATGTTGGTCCCATTCTAATCTCAGAATTTATCATGAGGTACACAGCCAACATCCACAAAAATTAAATATTTGGGATGGTATTTTTGGCAATCATTTAGTTGGTCCTTTTTTCTTACCTGGAAATTTGACAGGTGAAATGTATTTAGAATTACTACAAAACACCATAAATCCAGCATTAGCAACCATAATTGAAAATCAGAACGATCGGCGGTACATTGAGAATAGGTTGATGTTCCAACAGGATGGTGGTCCACCACATCACGCAAATCAACTTAAAAAGAACTCAGTAAGTGCCGCACGAGTTAAAACTGCATTACAATAATAATTACTTTCTTCATTTTTAAACTACTTTGCTGCCAAATTTAATGCTTTAATTGATCTCCACTAATGATGATGTATTAAAGTTCTATTGAAGCTTTAAATTAATAAATATCCAATACTACTGAACTGAAGTACATGATATTTTACATCATTATATAGGGAAAGACCTTTAAAATGATGTATCATTCGATCCCCCTTTCCATTTAAGATTTTAGGGGTGGTGCCACCCCCGCCTAGGGGGCTGCACGTGTAAACGTGATTTTTTTCCAATTTTCAGTCCCCCACGAAAACAAAATCGACGGGTCTGAGCGTTTTTTCAAAAAAGAACTGGGCTGCCAGTAAATGCCTCTGTTTCGTTTTCGATGCGCCCCCCTGTATATAGCTCTTGATCGGCCGAAGTGCTAGCACTCACTGCCCTGCCTTCATTTTCGTTGGACATTTCTCCCAATCTCTGCTCATATTTTTTGTTTATGTTAGGGTATCAGTTTTCCAGGGTGTAAAGCTAAATATAAGGGCCGGTTGGGTAACATTTTAAGCAGGATGTTCATAAAAATATGCTGGAGTATTTTCATTGAAAGGTACTCTGAAAGCAAGATACCTGATGTATAGTCTAATAGGTAGACATTGTTATTTCCTGGAGCGTTGATAAGTTGACAGGCAATAATAGTTGTCTAAACCATGGCAATATACAGTATTACACATATTTTTGTAATAATTATTAAATAATCAATTATACATATTTTATAGAATGCTTGGGTATCTATTAATTATTTCAAGATTATTTTCTTGACAGGTAGGCTTGGTAACTGTTAATTTGTACTGAATTTTAGGTGTCAAATCTCTTTTACTGACCTTGATTAATAATGATTGAAAATAATGAAATATTTTGAAGAGTTAAAGAAAAACAACTTCTCAAGTTAAAAATCAGTCAATAATGGTTGATATTAAAGTTAGTAGTGGAAAGAAATAATTTTTAAGTGAGTACCACTGCGATGGTTTTCGAAATACATAATTAATATTTTTCGACCACAAGGCCCTAATTATAAAGACACAGTTCTCACTTTTTGTCTAACTCTGATATGACTTGTCTTGAGGAAAATGAATTAATCACTGTTTTAGAACATGGTTTACTTTAAATTTTATTTTATTTTAATTTCTGACCAATAAACAGATGCGTGTATTTTGGACTATTTTGTTTGTTTTTTTTTGTGGTATGATACTTGACAATCATCTAGTTTCCCTGTGTATGATACTTGAATTGAATTGAGAAATTACTTTTAGAATCAAATATCACATTTTAAAAATAACTATTGACAATTTTTAAAATGTATTGGAGTTCCGTTTAATATATTATATACGTCTACGACGTTCTCGTATTGTTTAAAACGCATTGTAATCTATTCCGACGCACGGGTCTAACTAGCGCGCCAAAGAGTGATAATATATTACTAGCAATTTCTTTTAAACAGTATTAGGAGAAACGCAAGCCCTAAAATAATTCCAAGAAAGTTTGTTATACCCGAATGAGTCAGAGCCCCTATTATTTTATTAGGCGTACCTAGGAATGAATGCGCCATATTAATTCGTGCTAATAGCCCCACTTTTAAATAATGAAGGTGGATGTCAGGGAAAGTAAGGTCCTCGGTCAATAACATTTTTATCTAGTGTACGTATTCTGTTGTTCAATATTATTACATCACCTGTAAAAATAAAGCGCCCGGAATCTAAATCATGTTGATAGTTCTCTTTTTTTTTCAGGGACCGAGGCGATTTTAGTAATTATTCTTTCTACCTAAGTCATCAACTGGGGCTCGGGATATTGAACATCAGTTCATGCTTTGAACCAATAGTAATAACAATAATATTGTTAGTAAAAACCGAATCTTCCTATGTAAATAGGATATTGTCGTTTTCTCTAAATTGACGGATTTTGTGTCGCACGTGACGGATGTTATAGAGATTATCAACTTTTGACCAAATTAAGCTCAAATCATGTTCTTATAAAAACGACTCCATTTATATCCCTAGAAAAGCTTCTATTATTTGCATATAAAAAGGGCTTCATTAAAAAAAAACAATACTTATTTAATAACCGCTGGTATCGGATACGTTAAATCGCGACTCAGCTGCCTAAATAAACAAGTTGAAGTTATTTTGTATAATGCTGTCCTATTTTTGAATTTTACATTATTCAATTTGTATACTATTATAAAAACGTTAAAGCATTTGCCTATGTTGTCTCAAATCCGGCCAAGCTTCTTATATGTATTTGAAAATATGTTGTACTTGGTACTTTACCTAATCCAATATTTCTATGTTTCATTTTGCGTGTTTTCATTATTTATTAGATGACAGCGGAAACCTAAGGTAATAGTTATAATTATTAATCACTTAATTACGGGTATTCCACGATTTATTTTCCTTAGTCCGTATCCGATTGTGTGATGCGACAATATTTAAAATGTTAAGCTATAGGTCAAAGTAGACAGATAGTAAAAACGATTTAATAAAACAATGTAAGCATCAATTAAGCATTATTTGTTAAATTAATATGGTATTCTCATTTTTATTTATCTTAAAATAGATGGAAATAAATACGGCATCTTTTATTAACATAGTGATTGCATGTCATAAAGCTTTACCGCATCTGCCAACATCCGAATTTAATTAATCTGGAGCAAAAAATCCATACGTAGACAAGAGGAATGGAAAAATCAATTCCTCCCTCCTCCTCTGGATCTCTTAAAAATAATAAACATGATTCATAAAAGAAGAAAATAATGTTAAGGATAGCGTACAGGATAATTCTAATATATAAAAATAAATAAAATTCCAATATTAAAAAAATTAATAGAATATAATATCATTTCGAAATAAGACTTTCCATGAATATAGAGACATAGATTTCTTCAGTTTAGAAGAATACTGTCGCTCCCGCAAACATTCTTAACTTGAGCATACTGCTATTATTATGTATGCTAAAGTTAGGAATATTTGCGGGAGCGACAGTACTCTTCGAAAGTAAAGAAACCTTGGTTTTCTATATTCATGGAAAGTCTCATCTCGAAATGGTATTATATTCTATTAAAAATAGACGCCTGCTTTTTATTTATATTTAAATATTGAAATTTTCCTGTATTATATCATTAACATTATTTTCTTCATCTATAAATCAAATTCGCTCACAGAGTGGACCCATTGGGTATTACACAAATGCAAGGAATCAAAAAGTTCTGGGTAGCTGCGAATTATATTATCCTGGAAAAAGCAGCTTACACATAGTTCTGGGAAAGCTCCGGTTTACAGTGGGTTGAAACTAGGATTTTACCTGGAAACTTGAAATATTCGTTTCAATGATGGTGTGGGTTTAATAAATATCACAGCAAAAAGGTAAAAAATAGTATTAGATTTAAAATATAGAACTCGGTAGTTCGGATTCCTTGGTTACTCAGAACGATTTTTATTCCATTTTATACATAATGTGAATTTTAAACATTTATGTTTAGTGTTTAGCCGTTCCTATGACTTTAACACGAAAACCCCATTGAAGAAATATGAGAGACCGAAAATTTTCAAAAGAGGATATAATAATATGAGAAATGATCTATCAAGAGAATATAATTTTAGAACATTGAAAGTATAAGATATTTAAGAGAGATGTGAAATATCAAAACGGAGTGGAATAAAAAAATTTGAATTTAAATAGTTTTTCATTGTTTCACGCATCTTAGAAATTGTATTACTGGCCGGGTACTGAAACAGGCCGACCTTAAGTATAGTAATTAACAAAGAAAATCTCTAACATAATAAAATTCGCCGGAAAAATTAGATTGCACTCGGTATTATAAAAATGCTTTAAACGCACTTCTTACATACAAACTTTAGGGAAGCAGGTAAAGAGGGTTGAGCCGAGCGCTGGAAATATGAGGCACACTTATTTATGTCTCTTTTTAATACATTTTTCTAATGTGTGAGATCGGAATTTTAATAGTCTCTTGTCGCACCTACACCTCAAATGAGGACTTTTTCATATAAAAACGCCGCGGCAGTACAAGGTCTGGAGAAATCCACTTGCTTTTGGCTAGAGACTGGTTCCATTTCCATTCGCTAAAAGCCATAATTTCCACCTATTTTCAAATTCTCTCATTTCATCTAGAGAGTGGTCCGATTCCACTCGTCAAAACTCTTAGCCCGAGTTCCCATTCATATTTTCACATATTCTGACATCCAACTAGTGACGAGTTTCCGGAGTTCCCCTCACATCTTGTATAGTTTTGCAATTATAAAAGAAATTGAGCTTATCAGAAATTTTCTGAGCCAAATGAAATTAAGAACAAATCCTAAAATCTCAGCCATAGGCGCAACTCGCAGGGTAGTCGAGACGACTTCCTTACAAATAGGTAAATTCTTTGGTTTCACTTATATTCGTTACGAGTTAATATCTAGACATCGTTTTAAGGGAGGGTCGAACTTTTAAAACTTGTGCTCTAGTGTGACCAGATTCTCGTAAATTACGCAATTTGGATTAGATTTCGGATGGGGAGATGATGAACTTAAACTCTGTTATCTCCGAATAACGAGTTGGTCTAATAGTGTTAAGAATTCTTAAAGAACAAAGGGTACAATAGTCCTACGGGATGCGAAAAGATCCTACGGGACACGAAAAGACCTACGGGACAAGAAAAGATTCTTCGGGACAAACCCCCAAAAGAAAGTGGTTACGTAATCTCCAGATCTTACCCGCAAGGCTCTCAACTTGTTACTAATTTTCTTTAGTATGTGCATGTATACTAGGTGGTATGCATATATTTTCCGTGTGAATAATGTGAATGGATTGAGTGTAGCGCACAGTGTAAGGGCAAATACTTTGGATGTGTTATTTTTTTTATTAAGCGGTCACGGTTTACTCCTTGATTCGAGGGCTTGATTGAAATATCGTAAGTAATTCTCGTAAATAATTTTGTCTTCCTTATGTACATTATTTCTTTAATAGATAAATTCATTGCATATTGTATTAAATTGTTTTTATATGTTAAAAGTTATTTTATGTAAATTATTACTGCATTTTCCTTAAAATGTACACGTAAAGAAGAAAAAATAGATGTATAAAAAAATTACTCTTTGGGTTTTATTCCTAGCATTGACTGGTCACTTATGAAATTGAAATCATTCATGATATGATAATCGTTTCACAAACATATACTTTAGAACCTACTACCAAGCCAAACCATGTCAATTAACAGGGTCTTAACCTACATTGGCGATAAATCATTCCCCGTTGTTACTTACGATCACCTCCAAAAAGTCTTGGCCTATAGGTACAACGAATGTGCCTTGGGGCAGGGGCGTTTCAGTACCAAGAAAAGTTTTGGAATAAACGGATATCCTGAAATGAATTCCTAGCTCTATTTCTTCTGGTTTCTAATTCAAAGATTACAATATCAGATATATTGGTCGAAAACGCGTATGAAAAATATTATAGAAATAGTATTATAGAAGGAACTCGATATAGCATCTATTAAAAAGGAGTCAACATTAAATATAATATTGCAACCTTAAATATACCTGTTGTCTGGTAATCAAGTTTTTACTGATCAAGATTAGGAAGACATTACCATATTTATTAACGACAATTAAACTGTCAATGTTTTTAGATTGGCGTAACATGTTAATTTTAAAGAAGAAATAATACCACTGCCACATATTAATTATCAAAACTTTTAGTTGAAATATTTAAAAAGAAATCGAGTTAATAACGGTGCATTTATGTTCATTGTTGTTTATAATGGCATTACTTCTATACACCAAAGGTAAAGGTTCAATCATATTAGTCCAGTGCTTTATAAAGCATTAAAAACAGCAGTGAAAAATATGTTAGCTTTACAATTCATTATTGAATCTTAAATAGTTTTGTGTGTAAAGAGGGACTTCCTAAACTAGACTCATTTCAATGGGATTGTGGCGTTTTTGTATAAAATGGCATGCTATCCTTCTGACCATACTGCAATGAGAATCGAAATAATAAGCCAGAATGTATACTAGTGAACATACAAATGAAGAACAGATGAATATTTGTAACAATGCTATCAGCCTCGTCTCCAGGGGTGAGGCGGCGAGGCAGCCGCCTCGGGCGGCCGATTTTTATGGGCCGCCGTTTTTATTTTTTCTATAAAGTTTTAATGTGATTGTATGTAATACGGTAAACACTCTCGCAATGAATATATAAAACGCTTCATTCGTACTATAAGCAGCTCATCGCGCGTTGTATGCAATAATAACCAACGCATTAAAAAAATTGTATGTCACTATATAACATAACGGTCTATTCGCAATTAGCATTAGCAGTTTACATTCGCAGTGAATGAAAAATCGCATTAACAGTCGCAACTGCCAATGAAAAATCGCGATTTAGCACATCTTTATGGATGGGCTACATCGGCCAAGCGATTCAGGACAATTTTTACGGAAGTGGCCGAAACGCAACTCGATTGATTGATCGATTACTGAACAGCATGTAGCACATACTGAGCATGGAGCGGGCGCATGTTACATATACATACTCGTGCGATTTTTTAGACCAAAAATTCGAACTCCTCGCCTCCAAATTCCCCTCCCTAGAGTATCCACATCAAAATTATTTTTTTTCGAAAATTACTTTTGTTTTCGCTTTCATTACAGAAACGGTTAGAGGGATTCACATACATGTCACCCACGTACAATTATTTTTTTTAATCACATACAAGGTGTTAAAACCACAATTTTTCCCAAAAAATCCCCTATATTCGAAATATTTCAGTACAGCAAATTTGTGAGATTTTTAAGACCAAAAATTCGAACTCCGCGCCCCCAAATACCCCTCTTTAGTGTACCCACATCAAAAAATTTGTTTTTCGAAAATTATTTTTGAAAAATTTTTTTTTCGCTTTCATTACAGAAACGGTTAGATGATTCTACGTACAAATAAATTCTTTTAAATCACATACAGGGTGTTAAAACCACAATTTTTTCCAAAAAATCCCCTATTTTCGAAATATTTCGGTACAGCAAACTTGTGCGATTTTTTAGACCAAAAATTCGAACTCTACGCCCACATCAAAATTTATTTTTTTCGAAAATTATTTTTGAACATTTTTTTGCTTCCATTACAGGAACGGTCAGAGGGATCCACGTACATACATACATACATGTCACCCACGTACAAATAAAAAAATTTAAATCACATATAATGTGTTAAGAATAGAAATTTCCCGCAAAAGTCCCCTATTTTCGAAATATTTCTAAACAGAAAACTCGTGCAATTTTTTAGACCAAAAATTCGAACTCCGCGCTCCCAAATACCCCTCTCTAAAGTACCCACTTCAAAAATTTTTTTTTTAGAAAAATAGGTATTTTTCAAAATTTTTTCCTGTTTTTATTACCGAAACGATTAGAAGGATCCACTTGCATATCATCAACGTGCAAATAAAATTTCCAAAATCATATACAGGGTGGTAAAACAATACATTTTTAAAAAAATTCAACTTTTTTCGAAATATTTCGGTACAGAAAACTCATACGACCTTTTCCATGCGAAAATCGAACTCAACACACCCAAAAACTGCCCCATAAGATATTCGAAATAAAAAAGATCATCCCCTTACGAAATTCCTTATTTTGTACCGAAATCTAAAGAAAAATGCTAGATTCTGAGACAAAAATTACATTTTATCGAATATGTACCTTATTTGAACTCCTATCGAAAAACTTTATAGGAGTTTTTCGATCGACCTTAAGACGGTGCAGACACTGGCGCAGAGATATCTCTTTCCGTTACTACACAAATGAAGAAAATATAAAAATCACGTTTGGTCGATTTGGAAAAAACGAAACGCCGTAAACTCATTACGGCACATTATAGTACCCGACGAGACCCATCCTTTTTTCCATTTAAAGTTTACCTCTAACTCTTACCCTTTTCGAATTATAGGCTCACCGTGGATTTTCCCGAAAAAATTTTTGAAAAAAAAATCCGTTGTTATTACGGAAACAATTAAAGGGGTTCATTTACATGTTATTAACATAAAAACAAAATTTTCAGAAGCATATACAGGGTGGTAAAAAAAAATAAATTTTGAAAAAAATCCCCTTTTTTCGAAAAAAAAGGGTTATATATATTTTTTAAGTTCGACGGCTCACATACGGCCTACAGGTCGTCGAAATACACATTTTTGGTGGTATGTATTTTTTTCGTATCAGTCGTAGTTTTGGAGCTACGACCGTTCTCGAATTTAAACGGCCGATTTCTCGAAAACTAAGAACATTGTTTTTTTTCGTAAAGAACCATTTTTGTCGGCCTTGAGGTCCTCTACCTACATGCCGAATTTCAAATCGATCGGAAAAAAAGCCGGTTCCTATGGGACAAAATGAAGGTTATGTCAATATAAAAATACGGTTTTTTCCATTTGCTGAAATTCTTTTTTTTTTTACCGGAACCTACCCGTTAAAAACCGTGTTTCGTGATTTCCCCCACTTCTCGATAAAAAATCGGGAAACGGGAGGGGGTACCCACTAACCAGCCAACCCGACTCCGCCATGCGGAGTTTGGTCGCGGCAAAATTTCGCTCCGAGCTTCCGTTTAGCCAGAATTCGCGAAAACCCACGCAATTGCTATATCCCCAAAACCCCCCTTAAAATCGAGCCCCGGCATCCCCGATTTAATTCCAGGTAGTCCCCACGTGGTACATCTACCATGAAAAATATAGACACTGCAGGCCATCTCCTTATATCGGAACCTACCGGTTAAAAAACCGCGCAGCCGCCTATTCGCCCGATAGGTCATTATTGACTCCTTAATTGGTCTGTTGTAAGGGGCGGCCAAATCCTGCTCGCCTCGGGCGGCCTAAAGCCTGGAGACGGGGCTGATGCTATACTTACAAAATAACACTGATATAATTACAACCATAATGGTGCAAAGAAAGATATTGAATCCGATGTAGGATATATATATATATATATATATACTATAGTATGACATGATCCACACCGAAGAACTTTTTAAATGTGTTTGATGGAAAATATATTTTAGGCATAAAACTGCTTTATTCAGACCACAGGCTGGCGTTTAATACATAATTGCCAGTCGCACGCCAATTAGCATTCCACAAATAAAGGTAATAAAAAAAGTAGGCTATACGCAAAAGAAATAAGGTGCCTTCCGGATTTTGCTAGTGTATCATAGTTTTGGGAATATGTTAATTGAAAAAGATAATCATTCCTTTACTTTACAAAGCGTTAATATTAAATAGGCTCCATTGTTAATTGTTATAGTATAAGAGCTGACAGAGCCGGTTAAATTATAAAACAATGATTTTTCGCTGATGGCAATAGGAAAATTAGAAAAACCATTTAAAGGCGAGATCTAGAGGGAAACCTATTTTTCTCAAAGCAAACACTCCGTGGATTATTCTATCTTTGAATTCTATTTGAAGTAAATCTTAAATAGTTCTTCATTTAGTAAGTATACACATATATCACGACAGCAAGTGATTATACTAACCTATTTTCGTCATATTATTATTACAACAGAAATCTTGCAAACAGAAAATTATAGGCAAATAGATACTTAGGTCGACAAAGGGCCGAAGTGTGAAAACTTAGGATGTTGATACATCATCACATTATTAGGGCTTATTGTAAATCATTTTTAATATAAATCATATATTTCAATAAAGTTAATAGATTTACTGGTGAAATTTTGAAATAAAACGAAATTAATACGGTCCAGTGGTCCTGCTATCCACTTTAAGAAATTCAGTTGCATAGTTTTTGCTGCAGTCAATAAATCGCTGTTTAAATCCAAAAGTGGAAAATAGTACCTACTAGGTAAGCAAATTTACTTTTTACATATAATCAAAGGATATTCTACTAGAATATTCTTTGATATAATCTATTAAAGTCTGCAAAAATTAAGATCGATTCAATCATATCGATAAATTAAAATTAGTAGCTGGCAACCAAAAAAAAGCGAATGTGAATTCAGCTAGGTATTGCTTTCCTATCTGTTTTGCTGTAAATATTTTTTTTGTAGAAATATTCGAAATATACCTATTCCAATAAGCAGGAAATGTGATATATTATTAATCCCATTTACATATCATGAAACATGAAAAATATAGGTAATAGATTAGCGGTCTTTATGGGTGCAAATTTTGAGATTTAAAATTTTATTATTACTAAGATTCACTTAAAGGTTGTTTTAATTGACCTACATAAAAGTTGCAATATTTTTGTTAATACGTTATTATAACACAACAGTTTTAACCGAAGCAGAATTTTTGCACTCGACGGGCGTTTCGCTAGCATCATCAGGAGATGATTAAAAATCATATAAGTTTAGTTTTGATCACCTCCTAATGATGCAAACATGGTTAGCGAAACGCCCGGAATTCAAAACAGCAAATATTCTGTCTGGGTGTTGTAGACAAAACTGTGCTGTAGTGCGTTTTGCCGAAGGAAATAAGAACAATTTACGTAATAAAAACGACATCTTTTATGGCACTACATTTATGGTCAAAGGCACAAAGAACGGGTGCCCGCCTCTAAGTCTGTCATTGACCACAACTTTGATTTAAAAAGCACACCACAACCAATTAAATATATTTTAAGAAAGAAACAAGCATATCCCCAACACTTTTATGATGCATTTTATGAAACAAATGTATTGTTAAAAAAATCATTCTTAAACTATTAAAATACTCTTCTGCGGGTGTTAAAAGTCAAAATCCACTGGTTTAATTTAACTATCTATTTATCAATAGATACACGTAGGTATATGATTTGATCAAAATCAACGTGTATTTTACAAACAGAAATAAAAGACGCCGATATTTACCAACAGAACTTGAGAATCTCCAGCACCGAGTGGAATATCGCGCTTAATGTAAATACTTTATACACGCGCTTCGCGCATCCCAGGGCAAGGGAAAATGAACTTTTCGCCGTACCGGCTATAAGGGTGAAATAGCGGAAATACAAGTACGCGCTCAGCCATACAATCCCCCTTCCCAGTCGCGCAATATAAAAGTGGAGGCGCGTGTTTTGTGTGAAAAGTTGCGTCGCGTTGGCCAACAGTGTACGTGTTACCGCGACCGAACAAGTGCATGTGCATCCCAGGTATCAAGAAGTGTCAATGACGGCTTCAGCCTCCCCCGGCTATGGGCTACTATTTTGGGGCCAACAGAGCAGCGTGGACATTTTTTGTGATAGTGTACACTAGTGTGAGCGCTGCCGCTGCTGACCACAGCTTGCTGACAGACCTCGGACTCAACGTCCTTCCTGATAAGGCAAAGGTATTATCCACTTCCGGTTTTAAAAACTAACTTCTTAATGATGAAAATCTGACCTGCGTCAATTACGTCATATTCCCCGACTTTTCAAAATATTAATTAACAACAGGATGTAAATACATCATTCATATATGCGTTTTATAAATGGAGCAAAATTAACTGACTTAACTGAAATACAAAAAATAGAATTTGTGACTCATCTAAGGAATGTAGCATATTTTAAATAAATCGCTGCTTTTGGATTCTTCAAAATAATTCGGAAAATCCTAGTTATAAAATATGATGGCATTCTCAGAGCAGCGTTAATAATACACATTTAATGGTTTGAAGATAAATGCCTTTATAATTCACCTCAGACTCATTCTTTGGTGGTCTCTAGTCTGACAGGGATAAGAATGAGGTTTGTTGATTCACCTATCGTAATCAGTTTTCCGTAATCAGTTTTCACAACTTTGAAACTCTAACTCAACTTCCTATACAAATGTAAGTATATAGAAAAATTATTAGGGAAATTCAACCATGAAAACGGCATATCATACCTACGAACCTTTAAAATTACTCACACTTTCTAGTCCCTTCTAGCCAGAATGTAATAAAATCGGAATTAATAGTTAAATTTGATTCCTTGATCTCAAATTCGATAAAATCAACATAATCTTAATTCTGTACTGTCGCGCCTCCCTACAATTCAACCAAAACCTTTGCTGCTCTAATACGAAAATATTTTCTATGGAATCCCATTGGTTTATTTTCATTCATAAGAAAACAGAAAAAGCTCGAATAGAGTAGCAAAACATATTCAACCACCCATTCTCATTCATCTTCCTGTGGATAGAAACTGCTCAAAACCATTCCAACCGAACTTCAATTATTATTGTGTAGACAATTTGAAGCTTATAAATATGTACAATTACTCGAAAGTTATTGCAGAAATACATACATATACTGCAAGTGTATTCCCTTAAATCGAAAAAGTATACTTTTAGTGGCAAAAGGTCGATTGTTATAATGCGTTGTGATTACATCTCGCGAAAATTATCCTTAATGTTTTCTATATGTCTGATAGCTGCAAAACATTTAACGTTCAAAGCAAGAAAAATGCTATAAGCAAGCGGTATGTCGTTTATTGAATGAAGTTAATTCAATATTTTTGCCATAATCGTTCATGCTATCTTACATAAACATAGCTGATCAGAAAGGCTACTTTATATGCTAATGCACTATATATCTAAAAAAACTAATGTTGTCTCCATTTTATTGGATTAACAAATTGGTAGGCCGAGCCTATAAAAATCCCCCCTCCTCTCGACGCCGGTGCGCGCCTATGGTTCCGGTACTCGTTACTGCCTGCTCAGGGAATTCCCGGTCTTAGGAAATTCCAAGACACGATTGGCTGCGCACCACATTGTCGCTAATTTGAAAACGCAACGCGTAAAAATACTTTTTATACCTACTTTAATTAATTTAATAATCCAAAGTCAAATTGTGCTGATTAGTAAAGTGATTTTTCATCGTTATCTATACATTGTTTGTAGGATGTTTTTTTCATCAATTAGGAAATATATACAGGTTACACAGGTATTAGAAATTTACCAAGAAAAGGGTTATACTTTCATAACATTTCTGAAACCATTTCAGAATATAAATACAAATTAATCAACAATAATTTTGCTTCCATCAGTAGCTTCAGAAAAATGTGTGTTGTTTAGCTTTTGAATCTGTATTCAGGTAAATGAGACATTGACTACCCCAGAGTAAGTCATTTAAATGTTTGTTTTAAAATAAATTTATTAGTATATTATTGAAGAACAGAATTATGTTAAAATATTGTTACTAGACTAATTTGCTATTAGTGAATGAAAATAACAAATATTTTAATCGATCTCAAATTAATTTTATTATTTTGTCAAACCATTACTCTTTCTATTTGGGTTTTGACGTCGCGTATGCTCCTTTAATTATTTTAATCCGAAATAGTGAAAACAGAATAGCATAACATATTTTCAGTTTTAAAGAATATTTTTACATTTTTAACCCTTGCATTTGTTTTTGCCAATATTCGATTATTATTCATCGACTATGTGGCAACAGAGAGTTGTGCCTTTTGCTTCTCCATCTCTGAAGGCTATTAAACCTAAAAATAGAAAAAAATATAATTATACAGCCAGGGCCATTTTGTCCCCCATAATTTGAGAATATGTACATTACAGCCAGCATTGGTTACTAATTCGAGATTTCTGCAGCTAAATGGTTCAGTTGCGGTGCATTTACTCTTGACTTATTTCTAAAAATACTTCATACTACTATAGGTAGGTATGTTTATTCATTGAATACTCCATGATTAATCACTGCCATTGGTGTAACGTAAAAATTGGTATTATTTCCTTAATTTCTTTAAATTGAATTTTTCTGTACTACACGATTTTAATTTTTTAACACATTTATATTAAGATTAATATTAGACTTGAAGCAATGCAGTACCATAGCAGGAGGGGACTTCATCGCTAAGACCGCCCAAGCACCTGTCAATCCCAGCAAATATAAAAATATTAAGCTAAAATAAAATATTCTGTTCTAACCAAAACTGGTTGATTTATTTAAAAAAAAATAGCAAAATTCGGATATTTTTTTGAAAGTTTAAATAAATTTAATAAAATTTTCTGGCTGCTGCGTAAGGCAGTTACTCCCCGCCTCTAAATGAATTTCTTATTCCGTCCCTTAGACCCCCCTCAACTCAAGTCTGGTTATGGTACCAAGGCAATGTAATGAGTTTCGCGTTACGTAGGAAATTTACATGTCTCCTGTCGATGATGTTCGTTTATGAAATATCTAGCTACTCCTTCGCCTCCTTCATTTGTTCCAGCACCTACATCTTATTCACTCCTTATATACATATTTTCATCTCATAAGTTTCCTAAGCTTGCCTGTAACTGATATTCCTTCCTTATTACATAATATCCTTATTAACGATTATTGCATAAAGTCGATGTTTTAATTAACTCCAAATTTCCTATTTATATTCCGTACGACTAACAGTTGAGGGAATCGATATATTTATCATCTTAATACTTTCATTTTCAGTCTGATATTGATTTGTGCTAGTTAGTATAGAGCAGACCGCCACCACTGAACTCGGTCATTGACATAAAACCCTGATATTTTGGTTTCAATTTGTGGTATTTCAAATACAGTAAATAAGAAATATTTTACTCTTTTAAAAACAGATATGCAGTTTTCTGCATTCTTCTGCTCTGTCCAATTAGATGTTCGATAACTCTGACTCTGCTAGTAAGCAAATGCCCTTTAGTAAAAGACAATAAACTGTGAGAGTTATATAGGTCAATATTTTAATACGAATATCATTGTAAGCTTAGACCCTTATAGTAAGTATTGTAAGTGTTATAAAGCATATAATATATTGGAACTCGTTCTTGTCTGTATCGACTTCTCATTTTGGCTTTGCTTTGGGACTGTTTGAACAATACTATAATGCAATTTATATA
>MU183879.1:44633-61907 GCA_016904865.1 Pissodes strobi | reverse complement strand
TAGTTTAGGTATTCGAAAGGGTCATTCTTCGAGTATAATTCAGTGACTGTAATTTTTAATTTCGATCGCAATTATACATTATACAATCAGTCAGTCAGTTAATATATTACATACATTTAAATTTTTGGCACACCACCTGGTTCACTAAGTTTTTGAATTTGCCCTTAGCAGATAATCTCATTTTTGTAAATTATTGCATTTCTCTACCTCAGCTTCACTTTTTGCAACTCAACTTCAACAAACCGCTCGTTAAAACCATGAAAGCTTAATATGTATTTGGTTCATCATTGCATTATGCATTATGCATAATGCAGGAGTTGAAAAATAAACCAAATATTTAATAGGCTGTCCCACTGTCATGTCCTTAACTTTCCTTTCAAGAATATTTTGCACTCCTATACCAGATAACTGACAATAATAAAGCAAACATGAATTCTTGGTTTTACATAAGCGGTTTAGCATTAGCTTGGGTTAGTTTGAGTTAGATGGGTTAACAAAGAGTTAAGCTAAGTAGAGAAATGCAGTAATTTACAAAAATGAGATTATCGCATAAGGCCAATGAGGTAATCTCACAATTCTAGAAACGTCTGAATTTTTAATAACTAAGTGTTGCAGGTGGTGTGTCAACAATTAAACTTCATGGATTGCAGCGTGCAGCAGCTGATAATTTGGGATAAACTTGGTTTTGCCGTGTTTCATTAAAGCCCCTGTATAATTGCCATCGGAGTAAAAATTCAGTATCAGAATATTGACCTTTCCGAAAGCCGAGCCGAATATATCAATCGGATTTAGTTTGGTCGAAATGAGATACTTCAAAATAAATAAGACATTTTTAGGCCGTATCGGATATATGGTGTTAACTCATTAAAATATAAATCTGATAGTGCCTAATTGCGTATTGAATAGGAGTAAAAACTATACAAAAAATATGCGATCTCTATCTAACCCTTGCCTTTAGCTGAAAAAGTTATATTTAGATACCCCAGAACATTCCATTCAAGACAAAAAAACTTTGACGCATAACATCGTCAGAATAATTTTAGCTTACGAACTTTGTGAAAAAATTCTTGTGCTTTTGTTCAAAAAGTAAAAATCATAAAACCACTTCTTTTTAAAAATGCTGTATTATGCTAAAAATATCAGTCAAATCTTGATAATATTGTAATAAATTTTATAGAACTAAATTGATATTAGAGTACTATATAGAAGAACTTCATGAATAATAACTTTTTGGAAAGGTGCTTCAGCCTTTTTAAAAGTTTCTAACAATGCTGAGCAGAAGGTGACTAAAGGAACTCAAATTAGAAGGTCTATTAGCTAGTATACCATTATATTTACTAGTTTATTTTTAAACAAATAGCATATAATAAATTTAAATAGTTAATCAAAACTAAGAATAAAATTAAAAAAAAACCTGAAATATTAAACACTTTCTATTTTTCAAATCTTGATTAGCAACATACAACATTTTTTAGTCTATTCAGTATAATCATTCTTTCCTATTGAAATAACCAAATTAAAGAAATAGCTTTACTCAAATGCCAGTGAAGCAAAATCTTAATTTAAATTCGTAAGGTTAACAAAATTAAGCTTATAAATGTTGAGAATGGTCTTAAGTACATCCTATTTAAGATGCCCAGTAAAAAAACGTAGCAAATTTTCGATTTCAAAATGCAAAAAGAAAAAATCTGACTCAAAACATCAAATAAATATGGATGACAGCTTTTTCTTCTTAATATTCTAGCTCAGTCGAAATTTTTTTAAAAAAACAATCTTTAGAAAGAAATGATTATGCTGAATAGTACAATAAAAAAGTTGTATGTTCCTATTTAAGTTTTGAAACATACAAAGTTTAACATTCCTCTTTTGTCCAATTTTTGTTCGACATTCCTATAACTAAATCAAAGAAATAGTGTTATTATAGGTCATAGTTAACATCTCCGGAATTTCGCCTTGGTATAATAGAAATATAGTTAAAGGCATTCTCAAGAAACGTGTTTAAAAGAAAAAATCAATTAAACCCAATTTAATCATAAAACCTTACTATTTAACTCAATTCAGAATAGTAAATCAATGAAATCAATCTACCCAAAATGTATCTGAGAAGATTAAATACAAGCTTGTTTAGAAGAAAGGCACTCCTATCTCCTATATGAGTTATGTTTGAGAAAAATGCTGAAGCACGGAAATTGGTTTAAATTGTTTTTCGTCTTTCTGTAATATTTTCAGCCCCCTTCCCGCAACTCCTTAGTCTCTAGCTACCCCAATTTTTTGGTAAATGGCAACTAGTTCATGTGGGGCGGGAGGCTCTATGAGAAGGTCTTCTGAACCCGACACCGATACTGCCAACAAAGTAGGGATGCTAATTTCGTTACAGTAAAACCAGTTCACATAAATTTTTTTATTAAAATTAACTATTCGAAGTCGATCCTTAGCACTCACCTGATTCGACTTAATGTAACAAAAAATGCTCCTCCACCTAACATATTTTAGGTCCTCAATGCTGTTTGGTCTATTTTTATGCACTCTCTTATTCAAATATCACAACAGAAAACCAATGGTGTAAGGTCCGGAGATCGTGGTCGCCATTCAATTGGACCCAGTCGACCTGTCAACCGATTTGGAAAAATTTCGTCCAAGTACCTTCGAACATTTACATCAAAATGTGATGGTGCGCCATCCTGCTGAGACTATGTTCTTTTAGGGGGAATATCTGGATCACCCTAATTAGGAAACATAACTGAATGAGAGGAAATCTAATAACGCTCAGCAGTAACATTTTCGTTAAAGAAATATGGCCCAAAAATTCTGCTATTTAGTATGCAAGCCCACACCTTGACTTTGTGGGGATGTTATGTATGCCCCTCACATATCACATATCCACTGTGGATTTTCATCAGACCAATAACGATAATTATGTCTTTTGACTTTTGACCATTCCATTTAAAAAAAGTATAGCCTTGTCGGAGAAGATAATATTGTGAGAAAATATTTACAATATTTTCATCACATCTTGCCCGTCATTTCTTCACAGAATTGTAATCTCCTATCGTAGTTATCCTCATGCACTTTATATGGATGATACTTCTGGCTCTATAATAATTGCTCTACAGAAGCTCTACTTACATCGTTATTAAGCGTTAAGTTATTAGTTGAAGAATGAAGACCTATTTTAGATACTGTCCCATGCCCTACAAATTTGTAAAATATCGTACTCAGTGCTCACACTTAACCGATTAATTGGGGTTCCAGGATACTTTTCATTAAACAACAAGCAAACTTCATCCTGGCTTCGGTACTTTGTCTCCCCAACGGAACAATATTAAAATTTCAATACGCTGTCTTTCTGAGAGCATCATAATTCAAAAATATCAACACTTGCTTACAATTCAATGATCGAACTAAAGGGTAAACTAAATACATTTCAATTATGCTAGTCTCATAGATAACTTGTTATCGTTCCCAAATGTTGGAGAAACACTGTCCACGAGGTTCAAGAAGTTTACTGTTTCAATATTCATTTCATTTTATGGCTATTCAGAATATTAACATTTTGAATACCTTTTTACTGAAATTTGCAATTGCGAAAATATTATATTACGAAGTTGCTTCTTCATGCAACGTTTCACAAATAGCAAAGATGCCGAACCAATTTAGAATAGATTTCTGCAACATAAGAGGCCTAAATACAAACATACATTCAAATATATCAAACATACTAGGCCTTAAAGAAACCGATGTCTGCTCTACAACGGCAACAGTAACTAACTATCCTGGTTACGACCTACACTCCCGATTTAGGCCCTAGTTCGGAACAGCCCCGTCTCCAGGGGTGAGGCGGCGAGGCAGCCGCCTCGGGCGGCCGATTTTTAGGGGCGGCCATTTTTATTTTTTCTATAAAGTTTTAATGTGATTGTATGTAATACGGTAAACACTCTCGCAATGAATATATAAAACGCTTCATTCGTACTATAAGCAGCTCATCGCGCGTTGTATGCCATAATAACCAACGCATTAAAAAAATTGTATCCCACTATATAACATAACGGTCTATTCGCAATTAGCATTAGCAGCTTACATTCGCAGTGAATGAAAAATCGCATTAACAGTCGCAACTGCCAATGAAAAATCGCGACTTAGCACATCTTTATGGATGGGCTACATCGCCCAAGCGATTCAGGACAATTTTTACGGAAGTGGCCGAAACGCAACTCAATTGATTGATCGATTACTGAACAGCATGTAGCACATACTGAGCATGGAGCGGGCGCATGTTACATATACATACTCGTGCGATTTTTTAGACCAAAAATTCGAACTCCTCGCCTCCAAATTCCCCTCCCTAGAGTATCCACATCAAAATTAATTTTTTTCGAAAATTATTTTTGTTTTCGCTTTCATTACAGAAACGGTTAGAGGGATTCACATACATGTCACCCACGTACAAATATTTTTTTTAATCACATACAAGGTGTTAAAACCACAATTTTTCCCAAAAAATTTGTGAGATTTTTAAGACCAAAAATTCGAACTCCGCGCCTCCAAATACCCCTCTTTAGAGTACCCACATCAAAAAATTTGTTTTTCGAAAATTATTTTTGAAAAAATTTTTGTTCGCTTTCATTACAGAAACGGTTAGAGGATTCTACGTAGATGTCACCTACGTACAAATAAATTATTTTAAATCACATACAGGGTGTTAAAACCACAATTTTTTCCAAAAAATCCCCTATTTTCGAAATATTTCGGTACAGCAAACTTGTGCGATTTTTTAGACCAAAAATTCGAACTCTGCGCCCACATCAAAATTTATTTTTTTCGAAAATTATTTTTGAACATTTTTTTGCTTCCATTACAGGAACGGTCAGAGGGATCCACGTACATACATACATACATGTCACCCACGTACAAATAAAAAATTTTAAATCACATATCATCAACGTGCAAATAAAATTTCCAAAATCATATACAGGGTGGTAAAACAATAAATTTTTTAAAAAATTCAACTTTTTTCGAAATATTTCGGTACAGAAAACTCATACGACCTTTTCCATGCGAAAATCGAACTCAACGCACCCAAAAACTGCCCCATAAGATATTCGAAATAAAAAAGATCATCCCCTTACGAAATTCCTTATTTTGTACCGAAATCTAAAGAAAAATGCTTATTTTGTACCGAAATCTAAGAAAAATGCTGAGACAAAAATTACATTTTATCGAATATCTACCTTATTTGAACTCCTATCGAAAAACTTTATAGGAGTTTTTCGATCGACCTTAAGACGGTGCAGACACTGGCGCAGAGATATCTCTTTCCGTTACTACACAAATGAAGAAAATATAAAAATCAGGTTTGGTCGATTTGGAAAAAAACGAAACGCCGTAAACTCATTACGGCACATTATAGTACCCGACGAGACCCATCTTTTTTTCCATTTAAAGTTTACCTCTAACTCTTACCCTTTTCGAATTATAGGCTCACCCGTGGATTTTCCCGAAAAAATTTTTGAAAACAAAAATCCGTTGTTATTACGGAAACAATTAAAGAGGTTCATTTACATGTTATTAACATAAAAATAAAATTTTCAGAAGCATATACAGGGTGGTAAAAAAAATAAATTTTGAAAAAAATCCCCTTTTTTCGAAAAAAAAGGGTTATATATATTTTTTAAGTTCGACGGCTCACATACGGACTACAGGTCGTCGAAATACACATTTTTGGTGGTATGTATTTTTTTCGTATCAGTCGTAGTTTTGGAGCTACGACCGTTCTCGAATTTAAACGGCCGATTTTTCGAAAACTAAGAACACTGTTTTTTTTCGTAAAGAACCATTTTTGTCGGCTTTGAGGTCCTCTACCTACATGCCGAATTTCAAATCGATCGGAAAAAAGCCGGTTCCTATGGGACAAAATGAAGGTTAGGTCAATATAAAAATACGGTTTTTTTCCATTTGCTGAAATTCTTTTTTTTTCTACCGGAACCTACCCGTTAAAAACCGTGTTTCGTGATTTCCCCCACTTCTCGATAAAAAAATCGGGAAACGGGAGGGGGTACCCACTAACCAGCCAACCCGACTCCGCCATGCGGAGTTTGGTCGCGGCAAAATTTCGCTCCGAGCTTCCGTTTAGCCAGAATTCGCGAAAAACCACGCAATTGCTATATCCCCAAAATCCCCCTTAAAATCGAGCCCCGGCATCCCCGATTTAATTCCAGGTAGTCCCCACGTGGTACATCTACCATGAAAAATATAGACACTGCAGGCCATCTCCTTATATCGGAACCTAACGGTTAAAAAACCGCGCAGCCGCCTATTCGCCGGATAGGTAATTATTGACTCCTTAATTGGTCTGTTGTAAGGGGCGGCCAAATCCTGCTCGCCTCGGGCGGCCTAAAGCCTGGAGACGGGGCTGTTCGGAATATGCCTTTTTAGCTGAAACGACCTTTCGTGTCAACGCGAGGAAACACTCGAACTGAACAACCTGGACGTCATGTAGTTGAAGTTCACCACCGAGGAACTAGTGATGTTCATATGCTGTCTCTATGCTCTTTTAGAACATTGACTACCACTTTCGAATCAATACAAGGCGACCACTCCAATTCAGAAATAACCGTTCTGGGAGATTTTAACGCCCACAACACCAACTGCCTCAGACATCACAAGAAGACCGACAACGAAGATAGAGAAGCTGAAGCATTTACCATCAGCTACGAGCTTACCTAACTTGTACACGAAGCAACTAGGATCTCAGAGAGGGACGAATTTGCCGCACTCCTGGATTTTTTTCTAACCACAAATCTTGACCAGTGCACAATTACAGTTGGTCTGCCATTAGGTACTTCCGACCACAAACTTATTACAACGGTTTGTGGATAGCCACTCTTCCAGAAGGATCCACCATTGCCTCGTAAAATATGGCATAACAATTGTGCAAACTGAGACAATCTAAGAGAGTTCTACCTAGATTTTCCTTAGCTCGACGTCTGCTTTGGCACTAACGACCTAAAATGGAAGCATACATCCCAAGTTCTGTTACCATCAAAAGGAAAGCCCTGGTTCGACAGAAAATGCAAAAAAGCTGTAGGTAGGAAACAGCAAGCCTACAAGTACTGGCAGCAAAATCAGACCGCTGAAAGTCGCAGTTATTTGCCGAAGCAAGAAACGAATGCAAACCTGTAATTGACGGAACTAAGGACAAACAGAATCAAAGAATCAGGAATAAGCAGTAGCTCCAGAAATTTTTATCTTCACTAGGTGTTAGAGAAATTTTGATAAGTTCAGATACCACTGATGAAGACTCTGCTGAAGAAGATGAAAGTGACTTGGTGGAGACAATTATGCAGAACCAGTGAATAGCCTAAGCGGCATGTGCCCTGGAAAATAACTAACGAATATCTGGAGAACCTTTGCATGATATGAAAGTCGAAGTCCATCCTCTACACACGAAACCCGAACTTAATTTCAAATGGATTTATGATAGTAATATAACTGTGCAACCGAATCCAAATTACTCTGTTTCATTATAAGACTGTCGTAGTAGTGTTTGAAATTCCTGCTATTATAAATAGTTTTGTTAAAAAATCTAATAAATATGCTTGATTGATAAAAGGCCCTCCTCCTAATACAACTATAAATGAAATAGGCATCCTTTTTTAACAGATTACCTTGTTTTGCCAGAAAAGAGATTCTTTTGAGATACAGATTCGGATATGCACGATAAATTTTTATATGAGGCTATGTGCAAGAATTGATTAATGCAGATAATATGTTTTTACACTGCGCAGGAAATTAAATTTCTTGAAACACTTTCTTCCAGTTGAAGAAATATTTTGGCCACCATTCTTGTAAACAGTATATAAAGGGCAAACCAATTCGATGACGTTACAAAATATGTTGCCTCAATCCTAATTTTGGATATTTGGAGAAGTTTGAGTGTTATCGGGGGAGCAGTCCAAATATGAATCATTTTTATAACTCTCAATATGGAGCCTGTGTTGATAAAAATGTTGGATGAATTATCAAGTCAAACTTAAGATCGTAATATCTATGTCGATAATGTTTCACTGGATTTCCGTTACTTTGACATCTCAGAGAGCGATGAGAGAAAATCGATTTCCAAAATGTTGCCCTATTATTGTTAAAAGAAGCAAAAGGAGGAGAACACAAACTAAACAGTTGCCCCCAGTTGTCTCAGATATTTGAGTTACTAATGGCAAAAAATACAGATTTTGCAAAAGTAATAAATTGATACCTTTGAGCGTTAATCCGTTAATTATTATTATTACATTTTTTACTTTAAACAACACGATTATTCCAATAACAAAATTTTGAAATTTGATGCAAGGAAACAAGAAAAAGATAATTACATAAAAACTAGAGTAACAAATATAAAAAAATACCGGAACTGAAAACATCTAAATTTTTTTAAATATGGTTTTCCAAATGTGGCAAATTTTTTGATATTCCTAATTGCCTCACGAAGTTCCCCTATAGATTCATCTCGTGATCAATTTTGCATAAAACCCTACAAACAAATCGAAAAATAAGGAATTGGGAGATCCTGGAGTCCACCTCACAGGCCCATTGAAATCTATTCATTTTTAAGAGAGAGGATATTGTCCAGAAATGGAGAACAATTGATACCAGTTAAAAAAAGGTCATAATTTGGAAAATTTTGTAAGCAAAATAAAGTCCGTTTTGGATTCCGCTTTCAGAAGCCGGTTTCTTCCGTTAACGCCCAGAGTATTTCTCTCGACGTTAACGTTTCTTCTCATATATTTTCAGGTTAAAAAAATTACAATTTTATTGTTAAACTATAAATCATACAGGGAGCTAAAAAGAAAGTCTGCGTAATAACCAAAGCTTATCACGAAGTTATAGCTAGTCTTGTGAGTAAATTTTAATGATTGATACATGCTCTTATTCACTAAGTTATCAATTTCAGATCTTTTCGGGATTTTGGAGTTCATTATTTAATAATTAATAAATCATTATTTGATGAATGCCTACGTATTTGTATTTTTAGTTCCAAACTCAGAGTGGACCAAAGAAATATTGAATAATTAATTAATCAATGATTATGATTCTAATCCATTTAGGGCCAGTACTTTGAACTCCCATTAGTCACTGCTAAACTAATTATGGTTGTAAATATCATAAATCTATAAATGTCATACTAGCATTGACGCATTCAGTGCAATTTTTAATTCAGCAAGCCATGAAAGTGACAAATCTAAGATCAAATAGTAGGTGGCCCTTAGAGAAAAATACATCTAATGCTTGATTAGATTTATTATTATGCAATAACTTTTTTACTGCTCCTGTATAACGAGTACAGTGGGAATATAAATTAGATATGAATATACATCATCAGATGAGTATACATTTGAGCGGATTCGCATTATGGGTGCTTTAAACTGTTTCCGGGATAGTTGATATCATGGCGAATTGCATAATTTAAAATAACTGAGAATATCTTGTTTGAAAAATGGGATATGCTTGAAAGTCCAAAAACATGTTAGAGATGACATTTTAGTGAATAGGAACGTGTACGAGCCAATTAAACCCTTTCGATGAAAATGCCGTGATTACTTGAGTAAATTCGTATTTATTAAGCATTCACCTCTTTATATCCCTGTAAATGTATACATGAAACTTCATTCCCACAAACACTTAAAGAAAAAGAAAAATATAATGAAAAAGTCGAGTTCTAACCGAATTGATACAAGAAAAGTTTCGCAATTCCTTAGAATCGTCGATATTATCAGAAATTGCAGTACTATGGAAAAATAAAAATATTTATTAAAAAACTAGAATACTCCGAAATTTCAAAAACTTCTGGATTTGATAACTTAGTGATTAAGAATATGTATCAATCATTAAAATTCATTCACAAGCCGAGCGATAAACCTGTAATATTGACAGTTTGGCAACTGTGACTTATTTTAAGTTTGAAAATATACGAGAAGAAACTGACTTTCTAGCGCTGCAAGCGAAATCCAAGTTAGACTTTAAGTGGCTTCCTAAACTTCTTCCAAATTAGAACCTTTTTTGATCGATATGAATCAATTACAGAGCACTTTAGAACAGAGTTGTGTCTCTGGGCAACGTCTTGTTGAAGATAAACGGAACTGTAATGGGCCAATAGAACATTGTCTTGGAATTCTGGAATGACTTTCTTAAGTATTTCCAGGTATCTATTGCTCTGAGATCTTCTTCATACATCCTGTAGAATATGCGTCCGTCAGCCCAAAATAAAACACGCACCACCAACCCCGAAGCGCCCTTGATGTGCCCTTTGGAAAATTAAATGCTTATTGAAGGTTAGTAAGTAACAAGGATATAATATAATATATTATAAATTGTGGATATTAAAGTATATTTGTTACTTACTAAACCTTTAATTAGAAATGGGTTTCCATCAATTAAAAAATTAAATACCTACTGATTTCCTGCAGATTATAACAATTAAATTCCCGCACTTGAAAGACAAAATACGTCAAAAGTTCAGTTGGTGCGGATTTATTCTATATACCATTGACAGTACGTTTACCCGGCCCTTGGCATATCCGGGGTGCAAATGTTGCCCTAATTGAAATTTATGCCGTTGTATTTATAATTTCAAAATTCTGTGAGGCTCAAATCTTGCTTGATCAACTTATCTCCCTGTTTTCTACAGGATGCTGAAGGCGTTGCTTCTGCGTAAGATAACACAATTATTTTTTCTGCTCCCTGTCTGCTTTGACATATGTTTTGGGACGCGGCTGACCAAAGGATCCGTGCTCAAATAGATTTACTTTTAAACAAGCAAACATAACTTCACAAGCTTCTTGGGTACTTTAATTGTACTGTGTAATACATACCAACATATCACACTTCTTATAATTATCATAAACGACCATTGTAATAAAAATAAATCAAGACTCCTACGCAACCAAAATATTTCATAAATAATAAAAGACTGACAAATCTGTCAGGTTTCCTAAATTTACATCAGTCTGTAATAAAATGGCCATGCTCTTCTGTTGCAAATAATATAAATCATTAAAAATATCAAATATTCAGCTTGTATTTCAAAATAAATATAAGCATCTGTATAAGGGTATAACCATATTTTTATTAATAGATGCTAGATGTATTTTTTTTCTCAGTGTACGTTTCAATAATTGTCCTAGCCCTTGCATCCTTTTTACTAAAGAAAGTTCACAACAGTTTTCACTAAAACATTTTAATAAGGAAAGATCCCAAGGTATCAAGTAGTGTAAACAGTTTCATGGATGACTCATTTACTCTATTTTTTGAATCCATTGAACTTTCCTAAATAAATAGGTATAATTCTTACATTTACATTTAAAAACATGAAGTTGAATACAATAAAAATAAGTCATGCCAAATGTAATATTTGGTATTAATTGATGCGTAGCTTTTAAAACTTTTTCAATGGAAAAAGCATTCAGGAATTCAGGCAAAATATTTACATTCCCACATTTTTTTATACCTGACACACATTTTTCACCGAAATAAATAATGCGATTTTTTTGGTGTATTCATAATCCTAATTAAAAACGCTAAATATATAGATTATTTTTAGAAGTTATTTCTGCCGACACGCGGGGCAATATTCCGTCCCTTGCAAATACTCATCATGTGCTTTTCATTATATCGGCATCCGAAAGTCAAACACCTCTGGGTGTTATTGATAGTTTTTACATAAATTTAGAATTTCTAACTAATAAGTTTGAATATAGCATCAGAGCAACTATAAATACTGCAAATTAATTGAAATTAATATAGTGGTACGGTACAGGTATATGAAATTATAGATCGAATTAAATCACTAGATATCTTAAACATACCTTGATTTTGGACAAAGGTGATCTGTCAATTTGATTTGACTTTCGAATACATGTTTATGTGTTTTGCAGTCTGGGCGGCTTCAAATGAACTGACATGTCAACTTTCATTTTGACTGAAAGTTATAAACCCCATATAAAAAGGCAATTATAAACGAATTCAATTGTGAGGCATAGTACGCTTGCAATTAACATGACAACAATGTTTGTATTTAATGAAATTTCATTGCATTTGAAAAATGATCTATAAAAACCTAATTTGACGCAACTCCAGTTTTGTGCGGCATCCTACCTGTCTATTATAAAATAACTTAAAAGTTGGTCACACAATTATATAAAATTGGCTGCCTATCAGGAGCTTTTATTTAAATTTCTCCATCCATTATTGAAATTTTGTACATCTGTCCCAATGATATTTTGTAAATTTGGGGAACCCTCCACACAGTGGCGGAACTACCGGTGTGCAATGTGTGCGAAGCACACATGCCCGTGTTAAAAAAGGCCCGGCCCGGAGCCAGAAATATGAAAATGCAAAACAAAAAAGTCTAAAAACAATATTCTCATAGAAAAATTGAAATATTCCGGTCATGGACCCACAAAATACACAATATTTTTACAAATATTCACATGAAACTGCCTTTATTTTTTTATTGTTTTTATTAAACCATAATTCGCAATACAGGCATTTAGTTCAAAGGCCGCCAGTGTACCTGTCGGCGATTCGAGCGACTTGGACAATGTCTTTAAGGAACAAATTGGAAAAATTTGAAACAGTTCTTCTTATTGTTTTTCAAAATAAAATTTTAAAGAATATTGATACATTGTCAAAACTTTTACAAAAAAAAGAGCAAAATATGGAAGCTACGTCTAAAATGTTTACCACGGCCACTGAAACCATAAATCAAATAAGAAAAAATTTTGATGTAATTTACATTGGCTACTACTGAACTCGAAAACAAAAGGATATCAAGACCAAAAATATTTTTTGATGATGTGAATAACCATTATCAAGTTCAAACAAGTGATGTTTGGTTTAGAATAAATGTTTTTTAAAACTATAGATAGGAATTAGAGTTCAATTAAAAAATCGATGTTTCGGCCTTGAAAAAAATTTGTTCTTATTTCCCCATTTTACTCCCCAACGTTTTGCGAGACCCTTTTCTTTCTGATAATGATATTTATGATATGAGTCAAGCCCTGCATCTTCAATATTCAGAGGATATTGCGGACACAATTCAATCCCAAGTGCTTTCATTTAGAGAATGTTTTAAGAACGATTTAGATAATTTATTTTTTGTTTTTGATTTATTAGATTTTATTTTGGCAAAAAATTATTATTCATCCTCCAGTTTTAGTGAAATTGTAACTGCCTGTATTATTTTTTTTTACCATCCCTATTTCGGTTGCATCAGCTGAACGGTCTTTTTCCAAGTTAAAGTTGATTAAAACTTATTTGAGAAATTGCATGACCAATCAAAAATTATCAGCTTTAGCAATTATTTCTATTGAAAATGAGGAAGCTCAAAAAATAGATATTTCCAATCTTATTTCAAATTTTGCACATGCAAAAGCAAGGAAAAAAGATTTTTCTTGTTAGTTCGTAAATATTTGTGAGGTTTTAATTTTCTTTTTGTTATTGTTGAAGAATATCCAATATTTTGTTGTTTTATTTTTATCATATTAATTTAGAAGAAAAATTGTTTTTAGTTGATTTTTACTTGTACGTATATAAATTATTATTCTTATCACAAATTGTTTTTGATTTGTACTTCCAGATTTTTCTATGCTTAGAAAATTAAATACTTATCAGTATAATAATTGCTTTTTTATGTACCCAAAATTCATATATTAATATGGTTGTCCATACTCCGTATCATAATAGGGGTACGGCAAAACTTCCGCACACAGGCCCGTGGTTACGTTGTTCCGCCACTGCCTCCACATTTACTCATAAAGTATACTTAACTGTTATAACGATGAAAATGGTTGAAATGGTAAATTGTATTGAATCTTTAGAAAATCGGTTGAGGTGTATTATCTAAGAAAGGAACATTATTTATCAGAAAGATCTTTTTCCTTAATCTGATTCTGCTCTGTGACCTCTTCTAAGAACAAAATAATAATAGACGTATTAATAGGACAAGGCTGAAGAAACTTAATACCTATGCATGAATCTACTTATTACAAAATATTTCCATCTGTAAAAGATAAACTTAATGTGTTAAATCCCTACTTGAATTCGAATTGATTAATGAAAAACATGCCGAACGCCATGAAAAAATGTTTAATACGCGTAAGAACAAGAGGATTAATGTAAGGTCGCAACTGGCTGAAATGTTAAAACAACATGAAACAAATTAAGTTTTAAAATTAGCTAAATACTCTTACGGCTCATGTCCTACGACCTGTATAAATAATAACAATGCCATTGACTGTATAATTATTATATCTCCACCCAAACACAACCTGAACAAAAAAAAGGACAGAAATAAAGGAATATTGTCTTTTGTAACGATAATATAAAAAGAGGGAATTTCCCCATAAAATTATTTACCAAATAAGGGAATGCTTTAAGTTTTGAGCGTTTTATAAAGAACTGAATCTTCCAAATTTACTCAATACAATATTTCCGATTGATTAATTCCTCAACTTTACAGGATTTATCACGTTTTCTCTGTTTTAATTAAATAATAATTATTGTATTGTCGATTAGAATTCTTATTAGCATTATGTTAAGACCAAAGACGCATTACTAATTAAACCATAGTTTCAGTGAGCAGGAAATAAATTAGAACCTCTGTTATTGCATTAAGCATATTTTTAATGTATAGACTGATTCCCATATACCCCTATAGCATTATTTGAAGACAATCTCTTATGCAAGAGAAACTATTTGCAAGCCTACCAGATCGTAAAACTAAATAACGAATTATTAATTATTCCTAATAGGATTATTAAAAACTCATGCAGTTCATACCTTTTCATAGTCATAAATATATACCTTTTAGTTTTAGATATAGATAGAACCTAAGTTAGTATTCTAGGTTGGAGTTGGATGGGGGTGGGCTAAGAGGGCACCGGCCCCGGGCGCCTATTGGCATATGTATATTGTTTATAGCAGCTGTACTCTCTTTCCCATTATACTATGGTTTTATAACATTGTTTGATCTCCTTTACTCAAACGACGCTTTATGTTACGCGTAATTTCAGAATACAATATATACCGCGATTCAAACTACGACTCTGTTTTAACGGTCTGAAACGCAGTATATAATGGATTAGTTTAGGTTAGTTTGAGTTAGTTTAGGTTGCAGTGGGGAGAGTCAAAACCAATTGGACCAAATGGACATCACCATAGAACTACCAAAACCGAAACGGTGATTTTGGCAGTCTATAGAATCTCAATGTAAACCTAGAAGGCGCAGAGATTACTAATTAATCCTAATATAATTATTAAAAACTCCGGTATATATAACGACAACGGTATGCGTATGACGTCACACATCAGGGAAGTGAGCAAAAAAACCTTGGGCGAAATGATGAAACTGGCAAGACTAACAAGTAATGTAGGAGCCCCAAACCCTGCAAGAGGCGAATGCTGATCTCAGCAGTCCACTCAAGAATGTTGTATGGCTCACCCATTTGGAAGGATGCTCTTAAGTACGACCACTACAATAAACTTGCTGAAAGGATAAATAGGCAAACAGCTATCAGTATATAGAACTGTCTCAACGATAGCTGCCCTAACAATAGAAGGATCGAAGGGAACATAAAGAGAAGAGGCCAGACTACATACGGCCACCTTATGGCAACAAGCATGGGATAAATGCAATGGGCATGCTAGAATATTTATTAGCACGTGGAATAATGGAGAAATAGAAAATGGGGAGAGATGAACTATTTCTTAACCCAGGCATTTACAGGACACGGTGTCTTTAGATCTCACCTGGTGGTAATAAAAAAAGCGCTAGACGCAGACTGCTGGTTCTGCTGACAACCGGATACACCAAATCACACACTATTCTTTTGTGGCAAATGGCATAATGATTGGCTTAAGGCAGAAATCATTACTGGACAAAATATAACGGAACGGAATATTGGTGCATTATTTCTAAAATCGGAAAGAAACTGGATTGCGATATCAGATATGCCGAGGAGAGTAATGAAGGAGAAGAAGCTGGAAGAGAAAAGACGACATATGAATAGAAACTGACTGGAATGTGACAAAAAAGAAATAAAACATAAGAGAATTGAATACTACAATGGTAGGAGGGAGTAATGGGGAAATGGTTTTTAGTGGTTTAAAGCCCCACACACCCCATACCGCGTGAACACCAAAAGCCTGGGCCCTGGGACAGTGCGAAGGCATTTTTTCCGTTAACCCCACTTAAAATTAAAAAAAAGGTTAGTTTAGGTTAGTTTGGATTGGTTTAGGTTAGTTTGGGTTAACCCAACCAACGCAAACTAACCCATAATATAATGTGTTTCAGACCGTTAAAGCTGAGTCGTGGTCTGAATCGCGTTATATATTACGCGTAACGTAAATCCATAGTATACTGAGGATGAGAGTAAAGCTGCTCTGAATAATAGTACCATATGCCAATACGCGCCCCGGACGCCATATCATCAGAGGCGCCAAATCCCCAGATAATTTCTTAACTATTTCCAATTTTCTTTCACATTTTATTTGCTCAGGCAATCAATAAAAATGCGTGTTTATAAGGAAGTGCCTTGATACGCCTCAGATATACTTCTCAACTTATTTATTTATTATATTACTTATTTTATTATTTTATATAATAGATCCAGTGTTTCAATTATTCATCAAACTATAATAGACAATAATTTATACATGCGATTGCACTTAACTACCCATCATAGGTAGGTAATATGGATTTATTTATGGCAAGCCAATAAATTCACTGATAATGCCTGTTTAACCATATTTAGTGTTTTTAATCGTATTTTACCAAAATAGATGTTGATATTGAATTTTTAGCGAACTAGACTAGAGTAGATGATTTTTCACAAAAGATTGTATTTAAGTTCGAAGTGACCAGGGGCGATTTTTTAGAGTATATCGACCCCCTCACAACCCACAATCTAACTATGCTCCGCTGAAGGTGAAAACAATGAGAAAGTCATATCATGAATTAGAAAATATATTTTAGTATCTCACACAGTATATTTGATTCCACTGCTAAAAATAGGTTTGACCCCATTTTTCCAAAAATTATTTAATGAGATTAGCTGCAATTAATTAATTAAATTAACTGACACCGAGATAATTTCTCGCATTTAAAACAGACAGTATAAATATATTTCAATATGGTTTCCATTTAAGGTAAAATTCGTCAGATGAACTCGTTTCTCATATAAAAATGAGAAGACATTTGCCAAAAATAGCAATTACACCCATAGA
>MU183879.1:21721-44233 GCA_016904865.1 Pissodes strobi | reverse complement strand
ATAAAAATGAGAAGACATTTGCCAAAAATAGCAATTACACCCATAGAAATAATAGCATATATTATAAACAACCTGTTGAGATTTTTATGGTAGCTTTAATGATGCTGATGAGCTGATGTTGTTTGTAAATAATAGCATATATAAACTAAATTTAAATGAGATGAAGAAATACATTTTCAAATACCTTCTGGAGTATTACATTTTACGATATGTGGATACTGTTCTCATGAAATGTGAAAAAAATTTGATCCAGCATTCATTAAGTCAACGTGACCAACAAGGTTTCTTAATTTGAAAGTGTGTTTATGTTATTAATATGCTTGATTTCATTTGCATATATCAAATCTTCACAGACGTACTGCATATGAAGACGACCTTGTTGTTTTGGTTAAACGAAATTCTGTAGAGGTGATTATCAACATTTTCTCAGCGATAATGAACACCGTTCACAGTTTCTGCCTTGCGGGAGCAAATACCTATAAAACCTTAGACTATATAGCAAATATAAAGCCCAACAAAATTGTGGTTACCCGCCCCTTCTTTATTTGGTGGACCTATTCCATTGATATAGAGGAGAAATATTTGGAGATAACCCTAGATAATGAAAACGCTCATCTTGGAATTTATGAATAGAACACGATTGCCTTTATGAACATATTCAAGTTGTGGTAAGTCTTAAGAAATGTAACTCAAATAAATATATTGACTATATCAGACGACCAAAAACCCCATGATCCTATAAGATTCAATTATTTGGTTAACAATAAGCCTACATATACAGAGTCTCTCAGACATTATTTTTCAACCGCCTAATAACAAACCTATCCTCTCAGATAGGTCCTCAAACATCTCGATAGAATATTCAGGCATTAATTATGTACTTTTTGAAAGGAAGCAAATGAGATAGAAATAGACCTGTTTTGCTGCCTAATATAGCAATGCTAAATGCTGGTCAACTGACTATAAAATATGTCCCTTTTAGTAGATAGAGTTGTATGCCTGCAATCCCACAATATATGGGCTTTCCATGTTGGCCCTTATACTATTACAATATCTTGCGTGCATATGAACGAACTCCTAGCTCTCACCACTTCACTTATTAATAGGTCGGAACTGTCACTTAAGTTTCTTGCTTGAGTGATAAACTGATAATACCAGGCCGATAATAGCGGAAAAGCCGACTTTAAAACAAGAAAGCAGTAGCAACCATGTTTGTTAGAGCTAAACCAGTCATAGAGATATTCAACAGCACAGCCAAAAACGCACTTTCTAGTTGAGCCCTGACGGGTAAATTCTACGCTGAGAGTCCTCCAATACCATAAATCAAGCTTACCTCATTCCATGTTGTATAATCAATTTCCGTATGAACAAATAATTAAATATCTGAGATGAACTATTTCTTAACCCAGGCATGATCCCCATTTATGGAATTCTGATATCCCTGTTTATAGACCAGTGCCAACCAGTTGGTTGATACTATCGACCGACGATTGTGTTTGGAGATGACACGGTCAAAAGATGATAGATATTTGCAATTGCAATTTGCGGTTAGTTACCGATAGGTAGAAAGTTGTCACTAGTTCGACAAAACTAAATAATCTATACCAGAAACAACTCTATATTATGTTTTAGCTAAAATTCAGACACTTAAAACTATGTTATTTTTTTATTTAGGTAAAGAAAACATAAAATAATAAATTACTACTTCATCTGTAATAAATAAACGCATATACTGATACGGAGGTAGTTTTGGCATACTGACGGCAAACCTCTGCGCTACGCCGCTGATTTCATCCTTAATTTTTAAAATTGCTTCTTTACGAAGAAACGGTGCCCATAAACCGTGATAAATCGTGTGCTGGGAACTGCCTAATTTCTACTCACAGGTGTTGGAATGTGGTCATAATTTAAAATAAATTATTTCATAATATCAATTAATGAAATGAATCAAAATATCGAAGACGCTGCTCACACCTTTGGGCGAAATGTGTCATTTTTCCTTTAATGATAATCTAGTATAATGATTTAGTGAAATATTGGTTAAAAATTGCGGCCGAAAATACGACATAGGCGTCGTGCGTCGACATTTTGAGATCATTTTTAACTAACGTGAATAAAATCGAATGTTAATATAAATTATCAAATTACTTCTCGCAATTGTCATTTTTTTCGTAAAATTTGCGAAAAGTTCATGTGCAAGCTGATAAATATGTTCAAGTTCAAAATATTCGCCTACGAGAATGGATCATAATGGTTGAATCTATTAAAAGACATTTTCAAACTTTAGTAACCTAAAATCTAGGTATCCCTACGTGCAAACCCAAAACGGAAATAATTTAGAAAACCATGAAATTTGACACAATATTTCTAGGTATTACTAGAGTGGAAAATTTGATTTTCATAGCAAAATCTTATAGCCAATAGATCCAAATTTTATAAGATTGAATAAAAATCTTTTCAAAAAGAGACCGTGTCATTAGGAGCTAGGGTATGTACTTTAACATATATTTTCAAACTATATAAAATAAATACATATGTGCACGCCTCTGAAACTAAGACAAACTATTATTACCTAAAGCGACTACCACAAATACTTACACTAGTAGGGGGCCATAAAACAATATATAAAACTAACCGATGACCTAAGACTGATGAAAAATCTTAATCGATATGAAAGTATCTAATTAAGAATTAGATGAAAGTTGGATCGATAGAATCATCGTTATTTAAAACTTATATTCTTGCCGAAATTAAGAATAAGTATGAATCTGCAAAAAGGGAACGATTATATATCTTAATTCTTATTTCCTATAGTTGATGAAGCGGTCCATAAATCAATATAAGCTATTTCTGAGAGCTAAATAAATTATACATAAAATATGGAAAGCTCGAAATATATCGCAAAGCGTTTATCCGATTTTTATGAAATTTTATTCCGTTTGGTACAAAATTACGCCCTATAGAACGTAGGTATTTTTTTTATGGTAGTGGCATACACACTAAAGCCAGATCCTATGGCACTCGACGAGCGGTGCGTGTGCGAAGATGTTGACACGGTTCTTGAATAGATGTAGGTTGTAATTAGGGGGAAACAGATGTCCTGGGAGTGAGTTCGACAGTGATGCAGTGCGCCAGACAAAGCAGTTCTTGTAAAGTGATGTTCTAGGTGTTTCCAGACGTACGATGAACTGGTGCGCTCTTGCCGTCTGTCGTGACTGTCTGACAGGCGTTGCCAGGGACGGGATTAGGCAAGCGAAATCCTGGGAACATCTACCCTGAAAGTATCTGTAAAACAGGGACATCTCGGCCACATGTCTGCGGTGTTCCAGACTATCCAGATTCCGTATCAACTCCGAGTCGCTGACAAGACGCACAGCTCTCTTCTGAATGGAATCCAGCAGCTTTAGAGTGTGCTTTGGTGCGGCACCCCAGATGTGTGAGCAATATTCTAAGCTAAGCACGGTCTTATTTGCGCTTTGTAGAGCAAGAGCAACTGCTGCGGTGTATACAGTTTTTTGTTGCGAAATAGCGCACCAAACTTCTGGGAGGCTGATATTGCGATGTTAACAACGTGGTCATGCCAGGACATGTCGTTGTTGACCGAGACACCCAGCAGTCCGATTGACGTGGATGAAGGAATGGTCGATCCTGCCATAATGATGTCAGGCGCGCCGTATTGGCCCTCTTGGTACACGTGGCTGCTCCTGTCTGCGGTGATAAGCTCTCAGTCGCTGGTATAGGTTTTTCTGTTCTAAATTGGGAGATAATGGTACTCTCATCTGGAAAATAGGATTATTCGTTTCGGTCTGCAGGACATTAATATAGATGAGGAACAGAATTGGTGAAGGTATTGCGCCCTGAGAAACGCCTGCGTTAATGATGAATGGGTCTGAGATGTGTCCATCAACTGCAACGTGCAGAGATCGGTTCTTAAGAAAACTGGCAAGCCAGCTGCATGTCGTGTGGCTCAAGTTCATCACCAAGGGAGTAACCAAGTTTATATGTTGTCTCTATTGCCCTCCGAGCGATAGAGCCTACCAAAGCTTTTTTAAAACACTAGCTACCACTTTTGACTCAATACAGGTCGATCACCCCAATTCAGAAATAATCGTTCTGGGAGAGTTCAATGCCCACAACATCAACTGGCTCAAACATCACAACAAGACCGACAATGAAGATAGAGAAGCTGAATCATTTGACATCAGCTATGGGCTTACTCAACTTGTAAACGAACCAACTCGAATCTCAGAAAGGGGCGAATTCGCCGCCCTCCTGGATCTTTTTCTAACCACCAATACTGACCAGTTCACAATAACAGTTGGTCCGCCATTAGGTACTTCCGACCACAAACTTATTACAACGGTTTGTGAATTGCCACTTCTGCAAAAGGATACACCATTGCCTCGCAAAATCTAGCATTACAATTCTGCAAACTATGACAATCTAAGGAAGTTCTACCTTGATTTTCCTTGGCTCGACGTCTGCTTTGGCACTAACGAGCCGTCAGTCTACTGCGAAGATATTACGCAAGTAACCTGCCCATGAATGGAAGCATACATAAAGGAAAGCCCTGGTTCGACAGAAGATGCGAAAGAGCTGTAGGTAGGAAACAGCAAGCTTAAAAGTAGTGGCAGCAAAATCAGACCGCTGAAAATCGCAATTATTTTGTCGAAGCCAGAAACGAATGCAAACGTGTGATCGACGAAACTAAGGACAAACACAATCAAAGGATCAGGAATAAACTTTTGCAATGCCCCAGTGGCTCCAGGAATTTCTGATCGGTAGCAAAGGCAGTAAGTAATCTGGACAACCAAGGAAAAAAGCAAACATGCTCGCCAAAATGTTTTCATTCACTTTACCTTAGACGTCCCCCAAGGCAAGGCTCTCCCCACCATATCGAACATCAACACTACCATAGCAGAAGTCAAGTTTCATCACCGTGATAGTCGTAAAATCCTTAAAAAAGCATCAGAACCGGACGAAATACCTGCCATCGTGTTAAAGAACTGCGCCAACGAACTAACGCCCGGTTTTTCCAGGGCTTTTTTCTCTGTCTTACGGAAAAGGGATTTACTCATCTTCTTGGAATGTCGCTCGAGTGCAACCTGTTCCAAAAAAAGGCAATAAAACCACGTCCTCAAACTATCGCCCAATTGCCTTGCTTCCAATAATCTCCAAAGTCGTAGAACGTGTGGTCAATCAGCAACTACTCAAGTACCTCGAGAACAACAGAATAATCAGCGATACTGAATACGGCTTTCGCAAAGAGAGATCGACGATATTGGCCTATGTCACTCATATTATGGAGTAGGGCAATTGAGAACTACGGAGCGTCTCGAGCGATTGCGTTGGATATTTCGGAGGCATTCGACAGGGATGACGGACTTTTCAACAAACTGCCGATGCCGACCCTCTGATTACCAACCTTTCTCAGCAGCTGGATTCCCAGTTTCCTTAAGAACCGATCTCTGCACGTTGCAGTTGATGGATACATCTTAGACACATTCACCATTAACGGGGGCATGCACTGCGCAATACTTTCACCAACTCTGTTGTTCATCTATATTAATAACTTGCTGACCGAAGCCAATAATCCTGTTTACAGTTTTGCAGATGGCAGTATCCTTGTCTCCCAATTTAAATTAGAAAAGCCTTTACCAGCGACTGAGACTTATCACTGCAGACAGGACTAGATTACAACAATTAATAAATATCTGGAGAGAGTTGAAGCTTGGGCGCCAGAAATTTGAACCAATTCAATGCAGTAAAAACCCAAGCAGCCACGTTTACCAAGAAAGCTAATACGGCGGGTCCTGACATTCTTATGGTAGGATCGACCATTCATTTATCCTCACAAAATGGACGACTGTGTGTCTCGGTCAACAGCAGCATGCTATCATCGCAAAATCAGCCTCGCAGAAGCTTGGTGTGCTATTTCGCAACAAAAACTGTATACACCATAGCAACTACTCTTGCTCTATAAGGCGCAAATAGGACCGTGCTTAGAATATTGCTCGCACATCTGGCGGTACCGCACCAAAGCACGCCCTAAAGCTGCTGGATTCCATTCAGAAGAGAACTGTGCGTCTCGGCAGCGACTCGGAATTGCCCGGGATCTGGATAATCTGGAACACCGCAGACATGTGGCCGAGATATCCCTCTTTTGTATATACTTTCACGGTAGATGTTCCCAGGATTTGGCCCGCCCCATCCCGCCCCCAGCAACGCCTGTAAGAGAGTCGCTACAGATGACAAGAGCCACAGCGAACCTTTTTGAAGTCTTGTGCAGGAGCGCACCCGTTCGTTGTACAACTGGAAACACTTAGAACGTCGCTTTACAAGGACTCCTTTGTCTGGCGCAATGCATCGCTGTGGAACTCCCTCCCAGACATCTGTGTCCACCAAATTACAACCTACAGCTATTTAAGAACCGTGTCAATCAACCTCTCCTCACCACACACACCGCTCGTCGAGTGTCATAGGATCACCCTTTAGTGTGTTTGTCATTGCCATTAAAAAAAAACATGTTGACTTAAAATCAAAATAAAAAATTACGGAATATCCTATTTTTATATGAAAATATGTATCTAAGCTTCCGAAATGATTTTAACAATGGAGTAAATACTATATTACTTACTGATATTTTTGGTCTATTATTAGTAAGCTAAGTAAAGTAATAATATTTAAACTTTTCTAATCAGAGCCGTTTAAATCAGTTTTGGTACATATTTGAAGAATTAATGGTTTCGTGAACCAAAATGGCTATATCATTTAATTGGATGTTTTATTTTTTTTCAGTATTCCATATGTTTCAATATTTTTTAAATTTACCATTGCAATTTTACAACTTACAATAAGAAGTAAAAACATGAAAAAACGTAACATAATCTGTTTACCTTAAGAGGTAGAAAAAAAATTATGTGCCTCACCTTTATAAGCACACAACTGAAGTGAAACTTCTGAAAGATATATATGGAATCGAGTTTTCATTTTTGTAAGATTTGTTTTCTCAACTTTAGCCACCGGTTGCGACACTTTTTTAATTTAATTTTTCGCTTTTTCAACTTTTTTCTCCGAAAACAGATTTTCTCTATCTTTTTTGTATTATTTTATTACTTTATTTCGTTTTATAATATTCTTATTAACATTCCGAACAATTTTTTCTTTTCTTATTAATTTGTTTTCTTATTTCGTTTTATAATACTTTTATTAACTTTCCGAACATTTTTTTACGTTTTTTACATCTTTTCCCATTTTTTTTTAATTTGTTCTCTTTACATAAAGCATTTTTGTTCTTCCCATTTTTGCCATCCCCGACCTCGCAGCTGAACTCCTTCGCCATTTTCTCTTCGAACACGGCGTTTTTCTAACTTTCGTTTTTTTTTTGTTAGTATTTTTACTCTTATTACGTTTTATAATACTTTTATTACCTTTCCGAACAATTTTTTACTTTTTTTTTAAATTTCTTCCCATTTTTTCGATTTTTTTTTTGGATATTCGGGAGGGTTTAATTCACCCCCACCCCCCCTCTCTCTCCGGGTAACCCCGTGAAACAGAATCATCGCTTGTCAGAATTTCGATCCGAAACTCCGCGTTGCAGAGCTATTGGCAAAAACGTTTTCTTCCCAAAAACCTGCTTTAAAATAGAGCCCCGGTCCCCCCATATACCATAAAAATTTCGACCCCGTAGCTCTTTCCATCCTCCCGAAATTAATTATTTTAGTTTTTCTTCTCCCCCTCTCCTGGCCGAACGGGGGGAGGGGGGCGTCTAGTTTTGGTCCAGGATCCTCATTTTACCCCGGCTACATGTCCTGAAAGTTTCAACCCTCTAGCTATAGTGGAGCTTAATTAAAGGGACGTTTCACTTTGATAACCATTTTTTCTGACTTTACCCTCGCTAAAGAAGTCTCACTTCAAAAAACATTTTTACATTTGTTTACCCGACAATTTTTCTACGTTTCAATAATGTTGTGTGACAAAATGTACGCCCACTGAGATTAAAATTATTAAATATGTTATTTAAACTTGAAATTTTTAGGGCACCTGTTTTAAACGTAATAATTATTTTAAAACGTAGCGTTAGGTTATTCGGTTGGCCCGAGACTGGCTCTGTTTCGAATGCAAAACGTATTACGAACCTTTTTTTAAGTAATACCGCATGAGTAGCCTTGCTAAGTGATGAGCTTCAAATTCGTTTTTTTGCATGAAATGAAATTTCGCCCAATTAGGAGTTGAGTTATAAAAGTAGTCTCAAAAACAATGTAGGTCTAGCCGTAAAAAATCTTGTCTCTAAATAAAACTTCGTTTCTCTCACAATACGGGAAATCTGGTACCAGGGCCACAGTATGTTACAAAATGATCCAAAGATATTTCATTCATGCATTTTCACTACACTGACGCGCAAAGTTCTATATTCTATATACGAATTTTTGCATTGACGGGCAAATAAAACTTTATACAAAATATGGACATAATAATGTCTGTAGTTGTGCTTTAAACTGAAATATTTATCGGCATAGTACGTTCATTTTGCGCAATCTCTTGCAATTGCTAAAATGATTGCAAATTAATTACCCTGATTTTAATTAACACCGGTTAAGAAATCAATCACCCGTAAATGGTCGACTGCTGATTAACAGTGTCAAATTCCGGGTTGCTTATATTTTTTTACGGGTATACCGATATCCGTATTATAGCATTCTACTGTTGGGAAAAAATCGGCCGTGATCTTGATAATATTTATGTGTTGATTGAAGAGCCGGATATACTAGTCTTGTGGGGAATTCGGATCAATTTATCTAGTATATTACCTCACCCATAACAATTTACCTAATCAATATCTTCTTGTTTATATTGCCGAAAGCAGCTACTGCCAATTTCTTTTAATGGCAAGACATGTAAGATCACGGTCTATAGATTTATTCTATTGACTGAACACTAATTGCGTTTTTAGTTTTTATGGGTAGCTTTGTAATCTGCATACTCTAAATGCAGCAAGTTTTCTTAGTAGAATATTGCAGTTAACATTTAATTTTTGGGTACCTGAAAAATTATTTATTGAAATTTACAATAGTTCCTCTGAATGATTCAGATGATAGCCATAAACTTGAGTATAAAAAACACATAGAAACTAAAAGCCACAATATGAGATAAGTTGACAACAATCACTTGAATAGACGTCTTGCATTTTGTATCTTTAGATTTTATGATCAAATTCTTGTGAAGAATCGTCGTCCATTCCACTGACAGCCAAATGCATTTGCTAGATACAAATTACCTAGTAGCGTTGATTGCACTTCAATCAACGCTAGTAGTGCAATCTTTGAAAATGCCGAATAGCGAAACAGATATTACACATTTTGGTCGGATACTGTAAGCGAAACCGGATCCTACCCGTAATACATAATTAAAACTCAAGGCAAGGTATTCATTAATATATTGAGTACTATATAAGTATCAGCATATTCAATAAGTTTTCAACTTTAAGCAATTTAAAAATCCCTCCGCTTTATGAATATTTTGACATACCGTCGCATTTTATTGTGATACGCTCCAGCTACAGTGTTTTTTCCACTACCAACAATGGTATCAAAAATGTCTAAATATTTTATGTTTTGAATCGCTGCCACTTTTCGTTGTTCACTAAAATTAATTTACAATCTTTATTCACTAGGGGTGTATGCTGGAGCCGAGTGGAACAAAAACAGAGCAATATTTTTTGAATGAAAGAAACTTAAACGTCTTAATTTAAATTAAAATGAGCGAGCTAATCTTAAGCTACAAAATGTAAATAAAACCAATACAAATAACTCTTAATAAGTATAAGAAAAATATGTAACTCCAATCGCTAGGTTTCGGTTATTTCGTATCAGGCGAGGACTCCATACGAAAATTTGGCGTTCAGATATTCTATATATTATATCGAGCGCTCGAAGCATAATGATCGAGCGAAGCGATCCCCTTAATTTTCCAACTTAAAATTTTGTATACGGGGTGTCAATTTGAAAACTTCCGAGCCTTAAAATAATTCTACAATAAAACACATGGGATCTCTTTACGCACTATCTTATAAGTTGTTCAAAAAGTTTTTTTCTGTAAACAATAATAAAGTCTGTTTTCGAACTCCTCCCTAACATTTCGGAAAACTTGACCGAGAATTGACCAGCATTCTGCTACAATTCGCCTTTTAAGATCATCAATGTCAGCAGTTTGTGTTTTATAAATAATGGATTTAAGATGTCCCCCAAAGAAAGAAGTCTAAGGATGTTAAATCCGGTAATCTTGGAGGTCATTCAATTGGTCCCCTTCTGCCAATCCATCTATCCGGGAATCTCTCGTTTAACCACTGTGGGACCGGAAGAAAATAATCAAGTGGACCACCGTCCTGCTGGAATGTTAACAAATCCTCCTGTAAAACTGAATTACTATCTGCATCAATTTGAGTTTCTAGCTCATGGGTGATAAGAGGATCAATAGTCTCTTCAAGCATCACCTGTCAAGTTTCCTTCAACAAATAAAGAATGAATAATAGCATTTCCAAGAATACCAGCCCAAACATTAACTTTTTGAGGATATTGTCTAATGCATCTCTTTCAGCACTTCAGGTGGAGACTACATATCTAAGAAAATTGTTTAGTGAAGTGGAAGATAAAAATGATCTCCTGAAAACTCATAATGCCCTTTTAACTAAGTCTATGGCTCAGCTTGAACAAGAACTCGCGACATTTAAGGCAAGCAATTCTATCAACACTAAAGCCAGCAGTTCATCTTCTGCCATGGGAAACATTGAGGAACTGTTTCAAGAGTACAATGAAAGAGAAATCAGGAAAAATAATGTTATGATCTTTAACTGCTCAGAATCTGCAGAGAATATAAACAATCTGGTCCGTAATGTGGTTGCAAGTTGTTGTCCCAGTGAACCTTTTATGGCTGGGAGGTTTAATGCTTTCAGGCTTGGCAAGAAAACTGATCATAAGTGTCGACCTATTAAGGTGGTATGCACTTCTGCTGATGTTGCCTCCGCCTTAATAAAAAAATTCCAAGAAGATCAAAAGTGTGCCTCCTCTAAAGCACCTTGCTCTGTCAGAAGATAAGACTCCAAATCAACTGCAGCTGCATAGGAATGTCAGGAAGCAATTGCAAGAGCGGCTTGAAGCTGGGGAGTAGGACCTGAGAATTGTGTAGCTATGGAGTTCCAAAAATTGTGTCCAGCCATAGGCAGCATATAAAGTGAGTGATTTGTTTAACAGGAAGCTTAATGTAATGTATCAAAACGTTCGAGGTCTTAACAGTAAAACTCATGCTTTTTATAAATCTGTGTGTGAGGGAGAGTATAATGCTGTTGACGTGTCTGAAACTTGGTTGCATGATGGTGTATGTGAGCAGGAGCTGTTCTCCAGTGAATACACTGTATATCGCAAGAATAGAAATTTTGAGGCTATGGGAGTCACTCGTGGAGGTGGAGTAATGCTTGGTGTGTAGAATGATCTATGTTAAACCAAAATAGATCTCAATAATCTGGAGGATCAGATTCCACAGGTAGATGTGGTTTGCTGCCAAATCAGTGTGGACTTACAGAACCAGAAAGTTTTAATTATAGGTGATTTTAATATCAATATTCAAGTTCCAGAACCGATTATTAATACAAAGTTGTCATTACTGCATGATTTGTTAGCTTTTTCTGATCTGTGTCAATTTAATAATATTCATAACATACAAGGTAATATCCTTGATCTGGTATTTGCTAATTTTTCATGCATTGTTGATAATAATGTTTCACTTGTACCAGAGGATGCTTATCATCCTTCTATTGTCATATCATTTGAAACATCATCATCATAAGAATTTTCTTTATGAATTTGAAGATATTAATAAGGCAGTTTCCAGTTTTTATAGTGTTTTAGATGATGTGTTTGACGATAGAGCTTACCAAAGCTTTTTACTACCACTTTTGATTCATTACAGTGGCGTATTTGCCGCCCACCTGTATCTTTGTCTAACCATTAATCCTGATCAGTTTACAATTACAGTTGGTCCGCCATTAGGTACTTCCAACCACAAACTTATTACAACAGTTTATGAACTGCCACTCCTACAGAAGCATCCACTATTGCCTCGTAAAATCTGGCATTTCAATTGTGTAAACTGGGAGGATCTAAGGGAGTGCTACCTAGATTTTCCATGGCTCGACGTTTGCTTTGGTACTGATGATCCACCAGTCTTTTGCACATAGATTACGCAAGTAATCGCCTCAGGAAAGGAAGCATACATACCAACTTCCATCAAGTTACCGCCAAAATGAAAGGCCTGGTTCGACAGCAGATGCGAAAGAGCCTTAGGTAGAAAACAGGGAGCCTACAAGTACTGACAGCAAAATCCCATCGCTGAAAGGCGCAATTTTTTGCCAGGAACGCATGGAAACATGTGATTGAACCGAAACTAAGGACAAGCACAATTAAAGGACCAGGAATAAAATTTGCAATGCCCCAATGGCTCCAGTAATTGCTGGTCGGTAGCGAAGGCAGCAAGTACTCACCTTACAAAAACGTCTCTTCCACCTTCAGATGAACGCGACGTCACGGCGACTACAGCTAAGGAAAAAGCAACCATGCTTGCCGAAATGTTTTCATCGCACTCTACCTTAAACGTCCCCCAAGGCAAGGCTCTGTTAGTAAAATCATCAAAGAGCTAGATACGCAAAAGACATCAGGACGGGATGGAATACCTGACATCGTGCACCAACGAACGAACACCCATTTTCTCCAGATTTTTCTGTCTTACTGAAAAGGGATTTACCCATCTTCTTGGAGAGTCGCTCGAGTGCAACCTGTTCCAAAAAAAGGCAAGAAAACCACGCCATCAAACTATCTTCCAATTGCCTTACTTCCAATAATCTCCAAAGTCATGGAACGTATAGTCAACCAGCAACTACTCAAGTACCTCGAGACTAATAGAATAACTAACGATAACCAATACGGCTTCCACAAACAGAGATCGACGGGAGATATATTTGCCTATGTCACTCATATACGGAGTAGGGCAATTTAGAACTACGGCGAATCTCGTAGGATATTTTCAAGGCATTTGACAGAGTTTGGCAGGACGGATAGCTCAACAAGCTGCCGACATTCGGACTGCCAGCGTCCCTCTGCAGCTGGCTTGCCAGTTTCCTTGATAACCGGTCTCTGCACGTTGCAATTGATATGCACATCTCAGATATATTCACCATAAATGCGGGAGTGCCTTAGGGTGCAATACTTTCACCAACTCTATAATTAATAACCTACTAACAGAAACCAATAATGCTGTTTACAGTTTTGCAGATGACAGTACCCTTGCCTCCCAATTTAGATCAGAAAAAACTTTACTAGCTACTAAGACTTATCACTGCAGACAGGAGCAGATTACAACAATTAATCAAAATCTGAAGAAAGTTTGAACTGGGGACGACTGAAATTTGATCCAAATTAATGCTCCAAAAACCCAAGCAGCCATGTTTACGAAGAATGCCAAAACGGCGTGACCTGACCTCATTATGGCAGGATCGACCATTCCTTCATCCTCGTCAATTGGACTACTGGGTGTCTCGGTCAACAGCAATATGTCCTGGCATGGCCACGTTGCTAACATCGCAATATCGACCTCGCAGAAGCTTGGCGCACTGTTCCGCCACAAAAAAATATACACAACGGAGCAGCTATACTCATGCTCTAAAAAGCGCAATTAAGACAGTGCATAGAATATTGCTCACACATCTGGGCTGCCATACCTAAGCACACTCTAAAGTTGCTGGATTCCATTTAGAAGAGAGCTGTACATCTGGAACACCGCAGACAAGTAACCGATATATCCCTGTTTTACAGATATTTTCACGGCAGATGTTCCCAGGATTTGGCCCGCTTCATCGCATCCCCCGCAACGTCTGTCAGACAGTCCCGTCAGACGACAAGAGCGCACCCGTTCGTCGTCCAACTAGAAACACCTAGAACATCACTTTACAAGGACTCCTTTTTCTGGCGCACAACACCACTGTGGAACTCATTCCCAGGACATCTGTTTCCCCCTAATTACAACCTAATTCAAAGAACCGTGTCAATCAACATCTTCGCACATACACCGCTTGTTTTTTTTATATATATATATTATCTATGCCACTCGTCGAGTGCAATGGGATCCCTTTAGCATGTGTACCTGTCATAAAAAAATTACCATGCTGCTGGATCATTTGCGAATTCCATCAATATTTACATTCCTATATTGATAGTGCGCTGTTAAATCTTTTGTTTTGCAAAAAATAAAATGCATAATCGAGTCTTCAAAACTATACCAACTGTATACAGTGTCACAATCCGTACCATATGAAAATATTTCTATTATTTATTATTTTATTATATCGGCCACAGTTAATGATTTAAGTAAGACCAAAAAATAGTATTTATTAACCTTCAACGTTTACATTTTCTTCAAATGGCATTTTTTTACCAAACTTTCGCAAATTTTACTTGGAAAAGTTGTTTACACTGCAGTTTTACGTCCATGTTTGGTAAAGCTGACTTTTTAACTATTCTTGGCAAATAATAAACTAAAAATTGTAATCTAACTAAAATACTATAGCGTTTCATGCAAACTGTTTCCAATTTTTGAGAGTATTTATATTTAAAAACTGAAGTTGCTGATGTTAATTTAAAAACTCCAAATAATTATTTGAACTTTGCAGCACTCATATCAAAATTTTAGTATTCGAATTTAAATTTTGTAAAGAAATGATGATAAGGGTAATAATTATATCATGAAAACAGAATTGTATGATGAAGTTTTTATCAGTAAATAAATTAACGCCGATTAGTTAAACTTGCCTTTAAAAAAGCATATTATTTTAGCTAAAACAGTAATAAGCACGTTGAATTTCCGTAGTACATGCGGAGAGAAAATGGACGAGAAACAGTAAAAAAAATGCCGGTAAAAAAATGCCATGTCAATGTCAATTTTTGCAGTTATGTACATTATTTTTGGTCTAATTTAAAGCAAAAAATGTTGGCCAAGTTACGTTTCACAGTGTCACAATTAACTTTAATTGTGACACTATACTGTATGTAAGCATATTTTTTAATTGTCATTAAAGATAATTTTCTAATTTTACTAAGAAATTGGGTTCCTTAATAAATATATGAATCTTAGACAATTTCAGAAAATCACTTCAGTCTCTTGCCACGATTATTCAGAATAGAATGTTATTAGCGTTTAACCGAAATTGCGGAATATAAGCTGTTAAAATCGCCTACCTAGTACCTTTTTAATGCTTCACACCTCCTAACGAAATCATCGATGTAATAATTGTATTTGACTTTAATGATAGTAATTATTCGTTTTACCAAAATAAACAAAACCAGAGGAAGTGTATTACGGATAAAAACAGAGGCGTTACCTTCAGACTCTCATAGATTCTGAGTGGCTATAAATAAATATTTAAACTAATGTATTACCCTACTATTTTCTACTGCATACTTGTTCGATAGCTGTCTATTATGTGTTTTTTTATTGCGAGTTCGATACAAGATCGACTCGTCTCTTAGGCTTGATGTCAAAAATACTGCAAATCTATATCTTGATTTCGAAAGTAGCATTCTCCGTTTTGAAAACACTTCTTTTGTATGATTTCTATATTTTGGGTTAAATGTCTTTGGGGCCAAACAACCTTCTATTCCCATACCTATTGATCCTATCGGTGATTCTGTGATTTTATTTAGAATATTGTATAATATTTTAAATAAAAGGATATCATAAATAATGACCTTTTGCATAATAAACAATAAAAATGGAAGTATTTCATTTACGAAGGGTAATCCTTAAAATATTATACTTTTCTTGGATTGCAGGCTATTTTAAATTTCAAGAAAGAGACACCGTCAGCGGAACTAATAATTCACTATCATATTTTATCGAAAAAGAGTATGTATATAATATTTAAAAAACTTAAAAATACATAATCATATCATGATCGACGATTAAAAGACAAGTAATACCGATATTTTGACGATTTCCGACATGTAACACTACTTGGCTTGGTTTCTACCTAGGTCTTAATCTCATTTTTTTTTAGTTTACTCTATTTTAGTGGCGTGCCCATGGGGGGGTTTGGGCGTGCAAGCTCCTTCCAAGGCTCAGTATTTCCAACCAAAAAAAGTTAAGAAAAAAATGAAAAATAAAATAAAAACCCGAAAAAAGATAGCCTACTCTAGTAAACAAAAATATTATCTTTATGTATCTAAAAACGGATACTCGGAAAACAATTGCACCGTATAGTCCTGCGATGCAGTTGCAGGGTTGAGAATCAAGCTCAATATTCACTGAAATTTTTTTATGAGAAACAAAATAAAAATAATTTAATCATATACGATAAACTTTTCGTGTAGCTGCTTGACAAATCAAACAAATCGAACCGCATCACTGATTATGTCATAAAGTATTTATGATATAATTAGTGATTCATTATAATCTACACATTTATATATATTTACAGATCTATAAGAGCAAAAGGCACGGAGTACTGTCCTATTGCAAAATAAACGTGAGCTAAAAATAATTTTGCAATTTAAAAATAGTCGCATAGTTGGTTTCCTCTCTTCTAATAATAAAATCGCCAACGCGTTTATTCTGTACGAAATTAGAACGATCATAATTTTTTTTATAATTTAATTCAAAATTCCAAACATTGTAAATATACAATACGTCCTACCCAAAGCAAGTCGGCACAAATATTTTAATTTTGCTCATCGTCATTTCATTCTTTTCCTATTACTATTTCACCTAAATTTCCACGGATTTTAGTGGCTTTCATTTTAATTTGTATTGCAACTTTATTTTATTATTGAACATATCTTTGCATCGATTGTAACTAAGTTTTTGCCGTTTTTATAAAGTCCTGATATTGTTGCTTTCCTGCCTGAGTGCCTGTGCCCAATTTAGCTACTATTTTATCTCCCCTCTTTACCTTTGCAATGCAATGTAGCAATGTTTCTTTGATCTTTTCCTCACGATGCTCGTTCTTCATTATTCCTTATACCAAAATGTAAAAGCTAAGCTTCCATAGCAGCTTTTTTTGCATTAACACATTAAAAAAGCAGTAACCTATATTCCATCTTTTGTTTGCCAATTTTTTTCTGCTCTTTTTTGATAAAACATCACATAACCGAATTGTTTACATATTTAAATTATATATCTTTTTCCTGTTTTTTGAATTATTTATTGATAACCAACAAAAAATATTGCTTTTGCTATTCTGGCTAAATAAAAGAGAAAGTTAATAAAATGCACCACTTTTGGATGAGACCATATCAATGTTGCAACATCAATACAGGTTTGGTAAATAGAGGAATGCGTGACAAAGACTTAAGAACTTATTTTAATTACTTCTGTATGATGAAAGATAATTTTGATTTATAATTATCTAGTTCCAAACACATCGAAAATCCACATTTAGTTCGAGAACCTGTCGATCGACACGTTTACCAAAAGTCAATGTCAACGAGAAAAACGCCGAAAATGTTTAGCTTTTCTTGAAGCAACCAAATGGAAGCTTAAGATCTATAATCTTTTACTTATATGTGAATGTATAGCATGTGAACTATACTGATAATTTAATATCCATCATATTCTGATGTATTTATTACATTTTCTTAAAATTGTAAAGTTTTATTAGGTACTACTCAAGCAACGCAATAATAAAACAAATTAATATAAACCTATCCAAATTAAACTTCTTCAATTTAAGAAACTTTGTAAAAACACTGTTCGTAATTCCAATAGTTATGCAATCAAGGCTATTTACCAAAATTAGAATCAAAAATGGATCACAACGCAATAACTATAGAAATGTCATTTAAAATGTCATTTGAATTTGAAATCAATTATTTCCGAAATATATTCACGTACTAAAAGACCACCTTTTAGGGAAATTCAATCATCCATTAGGTATGAGATAATATTTCGCAAGAACTAAGTCATGACTCATACAAAGTATCTAAATTTAACCATTCAGTATTCATAAAAAATTCAGAGGCATTTACTGAAATAAAAAACCAAAATGTAAATGAATTGGCGGAATTTATAAAGTCTTGGCAGATTGTCTGATCTGAATATTTGTTGTTTAATAGAAAAACAATTTTATATATTAAACACAAAAAACATTAGGAATAATCGTTGGATCTTAGGGGGCAGTCTGTATACATTATCCTAAATATTTTACCGATCTGTGAATCAGTTTGAAAATATTTTGTAGTATACCTACGTAGAAATATGTCGTATTTATTTTTTTATTGATTCAATCTCTATTCTGCGATCAGCTGATAAATAGATTGGGAACTGTTCTATTTTCATTCAGATAATTTTTCTGGTTTACGATGTTTTTCTATTTTGAATATCCTTTTACCAAAAATAAGTCTTTCTTTATTCCATTATTACACATATTTAATTATTTCTAAAGTCATATTTATTATTGAGAATTTTGTTCTAACCTGACAATGCGTTAAGCATATAAACAACTTGTTTAGGCTTAGGTGTTGATGGAATATTAACAAATTTTCCACGTACAAGACAAAGTATTCCTCGGATAAGCCTTTCAAATTACCTATGTTAGACTGACCGACCTACAAATGTGCAGTGTGAACCTCTAGCATGGCATAAATGCATTATCTCAAGCACATCTTTGTCTAAAAAAAACGCCGCTTAATACACGTAAACTTATTTAAGTTATCGACATTTTGAGGCAGGTAAAACATAATTAAAGCACCTGTATCCTCATTCAAACTCAAACTATTTATTTGGCCATATGTTAATATAAATACACAAAAAATGTGCATTGGCAAGCCAATAACAAAATTACTAAAATTATGAAAATTTTTACAGTTTTACTACAGAAAAATAATTTTAATTTAAATTATTTAAGTAAGCTGCAAGAGTATGCAGCTTTTGTTAATATAATGCAACAAAGCTTAGAATTGCTTACCTTAAAAAGAAAAGAATACAAAAAAATAGGATTCAGACAATATAAAATATATAAATAATAATTTGCTACAGTATTAAGTATGTAAAAAAAACAAAATAAATAGTGTATAATTAAAATTTTTGAAAAAAGGAAGACATGCAAGTAACGTAATACACAAATACAATTCAAAATAGAATAGAGTAAAACAACATATTAAAAATGAGGACTAGAGTTTATCTTTGTTTATCAATATACTCTTTAAAGGGGTACCTAGTAAGCGCGCTCTACAAAAAATTGTCTTAATTTTACTTTAAATATTCTAACATTAAGACTGCTTAAAATGCTCTGGTACAATGTAACAGCATTGTAAGACAAAGACAACTCAGAATTTGCCGTCCTGTGCCTTGGAACAACCAAAACATAATCACCACGCGTATTACAATTATGTCTACTGGGTAGACTAGTGAATTTAGACAGATTATTACGTACATACACCAGACATTTATACATGTAAATACAAGGAACAGATAAAAAAATTTGACTTATAAATACATTTTTACATGATTCACGAGGACCTAAATTAAAAATAAGACGAATTATCCTTTTTTGACAAATAAATATTCTTACAGACTCACCACATTTTCTCCACAGCAGAATACTTTGATAAATGTGAGAGTATGATAATGCATAATAACAGTTTAATAATGCACTTTTGTCAAGTGCACTTTTCAACTGAAAAATCGGGTAGTAAGCACTGTTCAGTTTTTTGTCACATGATCGCACAACATTTGTGTCCCATGAGAAATCATTTTGCAAGTATGTCCCCAGAAATCTTGTACTGTGTGATAGCCCAACTGGACTATTTGGTAGAGGCTTGCGAAAATAAAAATTTAGATATACAGTATTTTTTTCATTTAATATTAATTTGTTCCTTTCACACCAACTACCTAGTCATTCTGTCAACCGTCTGCGTACATTGTGACCACCTCGTCACCCATATAGTCCGGCAAATCATTAAAATATATGAGAAATAATAGAAGTCCCAAAATAGACCCCTTAGGAACTCCTAGATTTACTTTAAATAGGTCGGACATGTGATGATTATGTTTAATCGTAAGTGACTGATTATTCATGAACGAAACTATAGAATTCTTTGGATTACCTCGGATTCCTAGGCTTTTCCAGCTTATCTATTAGGATACTTATATTTACCAGGTCGAAAGCTTTCGAGAGATCAAAAACATCGATACTACATATTACCCTTGATCCACCTGCTCATAAATGAATTCGTAAACGCGGGCAGAAGCAGTTTCTATAGAGTGGCCGGGCCTAAAACCATGTTGTCTTTTTGAAAGTATATTGTATTTATTAAAAAATATCATAATTTTTCCATATATGACTTTTTCCAACATTTTAGAAAAGACACTTACTACCGAGATAGGTCGGAAATTTTCTATATCATTTCGATTTCCCTTTTTAAATGCTGGAGTCACCACAGCTGTTTTTAATATGTCTGGAAAGGTTCCACTTACAAGACATGGATTAATTAAAAATAGAAGGTGCCAATAAAGCCCCACCCCTAGTATTGTAATTGTACTGCGCATGCTTAGTCATGAACAAATCCTTATTTCTGTAAACATAAATACATAGCTCCATAATACAAGTTGCATAAAAAGTTGAAATTCGAAATTGCTTACATGCATCGCGACATGTTTCCCTGCGTGTTAAACAGCCCATTATTCAAACTGAATATGTTTGCAGCAAAAAGACTCTATTAACGTGACTACTTCCACCATAACTAAGAATCCCATATCTCAAGTGGCTATGAAAGCTAGCATAGTACAATGTAAGAAGACTGTACCGACTACAATGATGAGAACTAACATTTAAAGCATAGCAGGCACTACGTAATGTGGCAAAGATTACGTCTCTATGCGAATTCCACTGTAGCCTAAAGACAAGACAAAAGTCACGCTCAACATTTGGTTTTACTACACCCGATAGGATTAGCTGCATCCTGGAAAAGGCTAAAATTATTGATATCAAACCGTCCAGACAAAGTGTACAAGAGAGCAGTAGTCTTGGTTTTGTTTAAATTAAGGAAGTTTTTCCGACCACATAATTTTACGGTAGATATACTTTTTCACCACTAATCCTTAATGATTAAAACGTTGGTATCGTCCGCGTAGCAGACTGTATAGATATGAGAATTAGTGTTTAGAAAATCAATAATATTGTTAGAAAAAATCAAATAGAGTAGAGGTCCAAGTATAGATCCCTGCCGAACTCCCTGAGTAATACGATTGTTTTGCTCCTAGCGCTATTCAGTTGCACAAATTGCCAGCGGTCTTCCAAGTACGTCTTGAGAAGATTGAATGGAGTTCTCCTGACGCCATAGCGGTACAACTTCTCCAACAGCACACCTTGGTGCACACAATCAAAAGCACGGAAAAATCAATAATATTCCCAAAACTAAAAATCATGCAACGCATCAACAATCCTTTTTTGAAACGAACATAACGCTGTATCGGTACTCTTATTTTCAGTAAAACCATGTTGAAGGCTTGAAAGCAATTTATTTTTAGCCAAAAAGCTTGTTAACTGTGTTTCTATAGCAAGTTCAAATAACTTGCAAACAGTCGAAATCAAACTAATAGCCCTAAAATTAGTATACAAATTTGGATCGCCCCTTTTCTATGATGGTATGACCGTAGCCAATTTCAGTTTATCAGGAAATACTCCATTTGCAATTAACGAATTAATGAAAAAAAACGAGAATCCCAGGTAATTCAGCCTTACATCTGTTTAACAGATTATTCGATATATTATCCACACTCCACACCGCAGGCATTGGAATTTTTAAGATTATCTATGAAGACGTGCATATCTTGTTCACACTAGGTTATTCGCAATATTAGTAAAGCTAACATTAAAATTATCAGCTATCGCCGCATCGGACAACCTTACACCATTGTCAACAATTTTTATATCCTTGTTTATTATATCCTTCTTTTGAATCCTATTAATAACTAAATTGAAAGATCGGTTTTTAATATTCTTTAATGTTCCATATCCCATGATTTAAAACAAATGTGGAAATTGGTATAGGGACATAACAACATGAGCCATAAAAATGCAGACTGCGGTTGTTATCAGGTCATTAATAAGATTATCGCTGACATCACCACAGATCCAGTTGTAATGTAGTGGAAACTTAAGATAACCCAAAATATCGGCAATAACTTATTATTTTACATGTCGATTAATTTTTTCCCAAAATGAATTGGTTTCGAGATAATGAATTTATTCCATGCTAGGTGTTCACAGTAAAATATTTTCAAAAATTGAAATAATATTCCTAAGAAATGCATTAGGTACTTACTTACACAAGTTGCTCTGATTTCATTCTAATCGTAATAAATCATATAATTACATTAAAAAAACCCCTATAGGTAGGTAAACATTATGTTTTACCATTCGCATTATCAAAAATGAATGAATAATAACGATCGATGTTGGCTACTTCCAGT
>MU183879.1:0-21429 GCA_016904865.1 Pissodes strobi | reverse complement strand
GCAAGTGCGTCGAGACCAACTATGTAGAATATGTTAGCCATTTTGCTCAAATCTTCAAAATTGTTCTTCAATCAGAATACTAGAAGGTCGCCGAGGTCACTAATTTCTAAAAGCAAAACCTTCCTACATTTTATGTTAACTTTAAGCCATAAGTTTAGATGTGTATCTTTAAACGGTATAAAATTGCTATTAACCACACGGTACACGGAACACAAACAAACCAGTGATATTTTATAAATTAATAGGTTGACAAATATATTGATATAACTTTTTTACTTAATCCCTGGAGAAAATTGGTAATACAAGTAATATTTTTTTTTGTTTCAGATAGTTTACCAAAGTACGACACCACCAGACACACTCTTAAAATGGTGTTTCCTATACCTACGTCTTCGGAAGAAGTTGAAAGCGCTGCTCTTCGTTTGCTCTTACCTCCTCAGCACAACGATCCTGAAGTTATGAAAATTCAGGTTAATCAAATTCTGGGGACCAGAAGAAGACGGTTTGTACAAGAGGAGACCTTTTATCTCTCAAAAAATGCTACAAAGTGGTGTGATGTAGACGTTACAAACGCGGTTTCTTCCTGGATCGCGGGAGAAAGAAATTTAGGCTTAGAGTTAATTTGCATAGGTTGTAGGAACAATTTAAATCCACCAGTAGCGGCCATCACTGCTCTGGTACATACTCCACAAAGAAGGAAAAAAAGATCTCTTATCAAAGGTAGAACTGACTGTAGTGCCAGGCATCAGAAGGGGAAAGGGAAAAGAAAGTGCTGTAGACACGAAATGGACGTGACCTTTACGAAATTGGGCTTCAAAGAAATGGGGGACATCTTGGAACCAAAAAAGTACGAAGCAGGATACTGCCAAGGAATGTGCCCCCCTAACTATAATTTAGCTACAAACCACTCTAGGATACAAGGACTGATGCACCAATTGGACAAAAGGGAAGCCAAGATATTTAAGAATAAAACTATGTTAGTGCCTAAAACGTGTTGCGCCCCCTCTAAATTAGGAGACTTAGAAATATTAATAGTAAATAGTCAAGAACCTGATAAACTAAAAGTCGAAAAGTGGCAGAACATGCGGGTGCTAGAATGTGCGTGTTCCTAAATGAATCAATATAGTTAGCTAATTATACTTCAGTTTTCCATAGTAAGCGTCTAAAATCAAAATACGTTATCAGATAATGTCATCTATTATATAGCTTGAGGAAAGGTTAATAAATTTAGCTTTCTTAAATGTATTTTGGTTTGGCAGATATATTTGAATTTTTCTCTGAAGAATTGAAAGGAAAACGGGCTTTGCTTCTAGACGTTTCATATGTGAAGTTGAAAAGTTACCAACATTTTATTTAGTGGTTGAGAAGTGGATTTGAAGTTGCTGGGTTTTTAAACAGATCACTTTTGTTGTTTCTTAATTAGGTTTAAAATCGAGTACCTTCAAATGTTGCTTTAATTTTTATGTCATGTCTTTCATCAGATTCCACTTGATAGACTTATGCGGTAAAACTGGTTAATGTCCAATATTATATTCCTTCCATTCGTTAGATTGCTGTTTCTGCATGTTTTGAATATTTTTCAGAGACCGGAAAAGGTTTGCATCATATGGAAAAATTATTACAGAGCTTAGAAAATATTTCCTTTAGAAATCGTACATGTCTTGATATAATTAGGTACCTAGTCTTAGTGAAAAAATTAAAGAAATAATTATTGGATAACAATTTAAATTTTGCTTTGAATAAATTGTAAAATGTAACGTAATTTTTTAAGACAAATTTATAAATTTTTATATTGAGTAGGTACTGTTTCAGAAGTTTTCGCTATTTCGAAAAATTAGAGCACCACGTTAGCATACATTAGCCATTATTTTCTGTATGATAAGCTGGCTGGACGCGCAGGTGTCTATAAAAACTAAATGGCTTTCCTAAAGTCAATACGGACGGTGTACATATTTTGCAAACGTTTTGTCGGTAAATATATAACAACATCAATAGGATTTAATTAATTTACGGGTTGTACTGAGCATTTTGTATTTATTTTAATTTGGTTCTTGCCATTTTTCTAGACTAAGATGTAATTAATTTATTAATATTTGACCAGTATTAGAAGGTAGATATTTATTGAGTGGATGTAATTTTAGTCTATTCTATAGGTTTCATTTAGATTAGTGTTAAAATTAGTAAGTTTAGATCATTATGTACAAGATTTTATTTATCTATGATTCCTAATCTATAAAAGAATCAATTTTACCAAAGTATATGCAACATTAAAGATTGAAATATTTGAATTGAGTGGTAAAAGTTCACAGCTATGATATCAAGTAATATAAAGCATTAATTTTTATATTTGCCGTTGTTAGCAAGTTTCGTCTGTCAATTTAGGAACTTCAAATGTGTTCATTAAAATAATTTTCGCAACAACTAACTTATTTTTTAATCATAGTAATAATAATGCTTTAAGGCCATTACTTTGAACTTTGATTAGCCGCAACAGTGGTTAAATTGGATAAGCAATGTTTTGAATGTGTCAATACCAGTGTGACATTAATAGATATGTGAAATTCAAACCACTGATTAATTTAAAATGACTAATCGAAGTTCAAAGTAGTGGCCCTTAGTCTGTCAAAATTTAGCAAATCGTTAAATTTTATTAGCGTAGGTATATAGTTAGAACTTGCAAATCGAAATTTAAATAAAAATGTGTACTTTTTCTATAATTAAATACCTCGCTCTCAGACATTAAATATTCAAATTTAAATATTAAATATCGAGCTATCTTAAGCAGTTAATACGTATCCGCTGTTTGTTTGTGTGGGGTGTTCGTTTTCATTCAGTTTTAAGTTTCCGATTTGACAGTTCAATCTTCATTATTTACGTTTTTTGTAATTATGCCAACTGACCTTAGTAACAAATCAAAGATGCTGATTGCTTCATTAATTAGCTTTTTTTTTTTAGCTAACGTAATAACAGAGACCTAGGTTTTAGTTCAGAGGATTATGTGGATTTATGCAGATAAAAAAGTTGATAACCATTAAACGTTCACACGGGCAAATAGCATAAAATAGGAATATGAAAGAAAATAAGAGATGGTTTTTTGATTTCGCCACGAATCGATTTGGTAGTTGATAGTTTACAGTTAGCGTTGTAGGTATTGTTTAAATCTTTGCAAGCATGGCTTTTATGACATGAATTCACTTTCAAATTGCCCATACTATATTTCTCTTAGCTGGAAAGTTACGAACTCATTCACCCACACACTCAATTTCTGATAATAATTTTAACCAATAACATATAAGCTCGATATATGCAATGTATCAACATATGGATAGTAAATTTAAAAAAATAAAATATTTAGATACCATTTGGAGTGTATATTAGGAAACTCATTAATTCAGAAATGTGTTATGTGGTCTATGTCATACAAAATATTTAGCTAATGTGGTAAGGTATATTAGATTGTAAGATTGTTACTTTGTATAGAAATACGCGAAATACGGCCACTTTATTGTTAGGATGTTCCATAATGGATTTGTAACGCAGTTGCTAGGAGCAATTAAAAGTATACTTTTATTATTTGAAATCTTTCCCAAATGAACGTTATAATTTGCACTGCACTGAAATGACGTATGAAAGATTGAGCGCCTTTTCATATTTTTGTATTTCGCTTTCGTCATTCTGTTGACAATAATTTTATTGCGTCTTCAAATATTTTTATAAAACCTGCCCATCAAAATTAAAATAAAAAATTGTAAGATAAATACGGCAATGAGAAATTAATGTAAATCACTTGTTATGCAATGAAACGCAAATTTAAGGATGCAGCTATTTTAATGCAAAATTTAGACAAATTTAAAATTTTCGTATGTGTAATGTTCAAAAGGGGAAATAACAGCGTTGTTGGAGCGGGGCTCTTAATATTGTAACTTCAAAATATTCGAAAGTTTGAAAATCACTAGAAAATTTTGTTACAAAAAAATTACAAAATTTTACTGTCTGATGGACCCTAGCTTTTGAGATTGAAAAGTATTTTGTAGCCTTTCTTGAAAATTATTCTAGACAAAATGGCGAATGTCCTTTTTTCCACTATTGTACACCGCTTCTAGTAACAAATATATTAGCAGTTCTGTTTAAGGACTGCCAGATTAACTACACATGTAATTATTGAATTATTTCAAATTAATTAACGTTAATCAGCTCATACGAATAAAAATAATTCAATTTCGCAATGTTTGGATAACCGGTAAGCCTAGGTAAAATTTTTAGTCATAACGGTTCCTGTGAAAAATTCATTGGTTTCTCTATTTTTTGAATTTGAAAAAATAGCTGAATATGAAGAAAGCTGTGTCATCCAAACGTATAGAGAAATTAGAGAAATTAGCTTAATTAGCCATTTTGGCCTAAAGTAATCTAATAAATTTAGTTATCTTTTCAGTTTTAACAGTGTATCAAAACTAAATACCTTAAGCAAAAATTAAAAACAACACTCTTTATTAATTATAATGCTAATATAAAAAAAACAGTTACTAACAAATAATGATTCTTAAATATGATTATGGTCTATAAAAAATATCGTCAACGATGTTCATTCTAAATATGACGTCATAAGAAAATAGAATATTAGACACTTAAACATAACTGACTAAACAATAATGTGGAAAGCAGATTTCCAAATGATAAATTAGAAAGAGTGGGAAATGAATCTGAAAAGCTATACTGGGGACTGTTAAAAGAAATAAAAATTTCTTTCATTCTTGTATGTACTTAGTAAACATTAATTATGTATTAAATAATATGGTAAACAAAGATTTTGAGATTTTAACGATTTTTTTCCGTGGTTAGTCAGTAAGCATATTATATAGAACAAGTTCTGTGATAAACATATTTTGGTTAATTAACTTATTGAATGTTACATGCTTTAAGCAGTCACTTTAAATGTATTTATCTCCATAGTGTATATGTATATATGACATTTTATCAGTGTTTCTGGGGCAGCAGAGGAATTGATGTTTAATCTATAAGATAACTATACCACTTAAGGGATAAAGTTAAAAGTATTATTTTTATCTACTCATTTTTATAATGTTCGTCCTTCTGTATTTACACCAGTTTTTTTATTTATTATTTTTTATTGTTATAATAAAACATATTTTTAAAAGGCTCTTTTTTTTCTAGCTTTCTAGTTTCTATTGCATTACAGTACGCAATAAGATTTTTCTTTTGCAGATCAATCAATCAATATATTCTTTATTTTACATTATTGTTGTGTAAGCAACATCTCCTAGTTTAAGCATGCATACGTAAGACTAAGAACTGCTGTTATGCCAAGCGGTGTTATATCAGCGCTAGTGGGCAGCAGCTAGGCGCACCCCATAGGGGGGGTTGGTCTTAACTTAACCTAACCTAACTTAACCTACTAGGTATGTGGTTCTGCTGTGAGTGCTGTACTTTATTTGGGAATCCCCGTCAAAGTCCTCGCGTCCTCGCGAGATATTATTAGCAAAAAAGCTAAGAGATATTTAAATGCATGCTGAAAAAAAGTTCGTAATTAATGCAAGGAAAAACTGCGAAAAACCCTGCTTAAATGCTCACTAGGAGCAGGAGGTCATAAGATAAAAAGACGTTTACACTGTACAACATAGATTCTTAGAAACAAAAGGTAAACTAAAGTAAATAGTAATGACTCAATTCAATGAGTCTGTTTAAGTAAGCTGCAATGGTATTAGAGCACGCCGGACAAGCCGCGCGGTACCGGCTGCGGAGACACGGATGCTTTGGTGGCTTGAAATCATATACATCCAGTTCGCGTAGTTTGCTTGTATATAGGCGGACCAGCTCCCTTAACAAGCGCTGCGCACCGTGTCCAAGCACTGTGATTGGCCGGGCTTTCAGCAGATCGCACATGTAGCCTGGCGGCTCATGTGCTTCTGTTCTCCTAATACTTGAAATGAAAGACAGTTAAGAAATTTAGTTTAGAAAGTTAATTTTGAAAGTAAATCGAAAAGTTATTATTTTATTGATGCTGTTTAAGAAAATGGGACTATGGTGGCATGAGTTGCTTATAGTATAGTGATATAGCCCGGTATATTGTGCCGTGTGTAGTAGGATTTTCCGGGTTATACCGGGAATTACCTAAGTTCGCTGTCAGCGGCGATCCTGCCACTTGTTTCTCAAAGAATCTGCACGCGAGACCATCGATGTACTCTTCGATGTATTCCATCTGTGCCCACGCGTGGAGATCCTCGATCCTGATTCGGTCAAGTCCCGTAACTGAAAAAGCACCCCTTAGGTAATGATTTTGCAGGATTTGAATCTTTTTTCTGTGCGTTTTAGCTATGGAGCACCAGACTGGGGCGCCGTATAGGAGAGCTGGTCTGACGATTGCGCGATAAAGTATAAGCTTATTCCCTGGGCTAAGAAAAGATCTGGGAGTAAGAAGGGTGTTAAGGCCCTTTTTTATTGCAGCATTTTTTGCCAAAATGGCGTTTGCATGCTTACTAAAATTAAGTTTATCATCAAAGATGATGCCCAGGTATTTCACTCTATTTTTGGGGAGTATAGGAATGTTACCAACGACTAGAGCAGTAACATTTATATCCTTACGCTTTCTAGTGATAACGATTAGCTCCGTCTTGGCCGCATTAAGTCCTATCTTCCACCGTTCATAAAACGGGAAGAGGATGTTTATATGTTCCTGTAAGTATGATTTTGCCACATCTGCTTGAGGATGTTGGGAATAAATCGCAGTATCATCTGCGAAAAGGGCTTTACGGGTGTTGGGATGTGACGGGATATCTGCTATAAAAAGGTTGAATAATAGCGGCGATAATACAGTACCCTGTGGCACCCCCGCGAGCAGTAATCTACTTGTGGAGGATTTGTGGCCAATTCGGGTGGTGAAGGAGCGTCCGGCCAAGTATGACGCAATGAGCGCCGTCCAGTACAGTGACATACTGTAAGTCGCCAGTAGTTTGAACAGCAGCCCATCATGCCAGAACCGGTCGAACGCTTTTTCGATATCTAACAATAGAAGGGTTGTATATACCCTGTTATTGAATCCTTCATATATGTCTGAGGCGATTTTCGCGGCCAACATGACTGTTCCATGCCGACCGCGGAATCCGAATTGCTCCTGGGGGAGAATATGAAGCCTTTCGACTTCTTTATTAACCCTCGGCAAGATTAGCCTTTCAGCCACCTTGCCGAGGGTGTTCAAGAGTGAAATTGGTCTATAAGACGCCGGTAGTGACGGGTCTTTCCCGGGTTTCGGGAAGTGTATCACGCACGCGCTATTTTCCAGGATTCAGGGAAATGTTGCAGCCGAATAACCGCATTAACTATATGCATATACTGGATGATGGTTTTTCTAGGTAGATTTTTCAGGACGTTGTTCGGACTGTTGTCCGGGCCGGCCGCTTTGTTTCTCGGAAGACGACAAAGGGCTCCGCGGATTTCCGCCGGAGTGACTCTCAGCTTATCAAGTACTGACGGAGGAATGGAATATTTAGACTGTCTGAATGTGGTTGCAGTTTGAGTGCAACGCTCCTGCTCAAGCAGGGTGTCAGGCGCCGCCCTGTAGACACTCTCCAAGTAGTCCGCGAAGGCTTCCGCTTTTCCCTGATCATCGGCGATTTCAACGCCGCGATGTTGTATTTCAGGGATTCGCGTCACGCCTCCGCGAACTCGCCTGGCGAGCTTCCAGAGTGAGCTATCATCCCTGCTTATGGTGTTTATGTAATTAAGCCATGTTTGATTACGATAGTCGCGAATTTTTATCCGTATCTCCTCCGTCAGCGAATTGATGCAAGCGGATCCCATTTGTGTCCGATTCCTCTGCCATCTTCGTCGAAATCGGTTTCTAAAGGTTATTAGACTAAGGATATGTTCAGGAAGGGATTCTGTGCTAGGGCGCACTACTACCCTGGTACATAAGGCATCACGGATGCGCTGGATATTTGACGTGAGAGTTTCTACCTCGTTTTCTAAATCCTGGACAGTCTCCAGCCGCTCGGGGACAACAGTGATCTCATTAAGCTGCTCTCGGAACATCCTCCAATCAACCCCCCTATACGAAACGACGGTGTCGTTTGTCACAGGGACCCTGCAGTATAGGCTGATCTTGATCGGAAGGTGATCCGAATTTAGGGCATTAAGCTCTTGCAGCTGAGACGTCCTTATTGCCCCGCGAGTGATTGCGATGTCTAGGAACGAGGCATTGCGGACATATGTGGGATTAGGCGTACGATGATAGGACATTTCCAGGTTGTTGTCAATGATTCTCTTAGATAGAATCCCTCTGCCGTTTGTCGTGCCGCCCCATTCAACATGGGAAGCGTTGAAATCGCCTATAAGCAATGATACACGATTCTGTGGAAGCAAAGCTAAAAGACCAAGTGTAGTAAGGCGAAGACGCGGGGGAGCGTATAGCCACCGCATATACGTAGGCCGCTCGTCGTCTCAATACAGACGTGTTCTGTGGCGGTCCGAATATTTCGTATTCTTTTATATTGGAGCGACCTATGTAAGAGGCATGCCACGCCCCCGCCGCGCATTTCTAACCTATCAGAACGTTCGACGTTATATCCCCGTACCTTCCTTCAGTACGAAGTCAGGGGACAAGTTCGTTTCGACGAGAAATACAACCTGGAAATTGGATGTACACATAAAGTTGCGGAATTCGCTAGCCATTGCAGTTCCAGCATGCAATGAGCAACATTTATATGTTATATTTTGCATATTCTGTGGTAAAAAAGCGGAAAGACGCCTGTATAATTTCGGCTTTATCACCGTTACATGCCTCGAGCATGTCAGAATATTTTTCTAAAGCAAGGTACAACTGATTCAGGTTTACTAAACTATTAATTTTATGAACTACGTTATTGAGATCGGACACTACATGAGAAATATTTGCAGTATCTAAGTTATTATTAGTGTTATTTTTACCGCTAGCAGAACCACTAACCTGTACATTTGTATTAGACGTGGAGGATTGGTTTCCGCCGTGCTGTGGTTGCTGTTGTCGTTGTCGGCCTCTGACAGCGGGAAACTGTCTGCTATACTCGCTTCTGCGTTGGCCATTGTTTATGCCTTGGCCACTATGACCGTTTGCATCTCTTCCGGTGTTAGGGTCCCTCCACGCTAGATTTGCAGGGGGCGGTGCAGGACGATATGCTTACTTTGTTTGCTTAGGCTTAGTTGAGGTTTGAATAATGTTTAATTTATAAATATAAACAGGGCAAGCTTAGTCTATGGAAGGATGCAGTCCTTTGCAATTTACACATTTTAAATTATCGGAATTACACGTGATAATTTCATGTGGTCCCGCGCATTTGCTGCAGGCTGCAGCTCGATTACAATATAATATATAAACAAGTAAAACACAATTTTACTTAAAATTCCACTATAATTGAAACTTGAATTAACTAATTGTCATTCGACATGTTTCACTACACAGTAGCTTTATCAAGAATGAATGGCAGTATTACAAAATGTTGTTGTCGCCCTATCGGTTCTACAGACTTGGTTTTTCATGCAAGCAATAAAATTAGGTTCGGTAAATAAGGGTTATATAGGTATAATCAAAGACATATAAAAAAAGAAATGTCTTTGGGTATAATAAATGGTTTAACAAAAAAGGGGTACCCCGATCCGTTTCAATTCAACCAATAGCAAAACTCCATAAGGAGATTGCGCAGAACGCTCGACAATGAGTTGCAATAGACTTATGGGAGATTTGATATTTCCGTCTCTCTCTTTCGGCTTAAAAATTCTTTCATTCCCTTATGAGATACTCGCAATATATTCTCGCATGATACAAAGAAATATTCTTGTAATATATTTGGGTCATTCATTCGTGTTGTTACTACGGAGGGCTGTAGCCCTCCGTAGTTGACTAGTTGCATATACTTAAAAATAGATATATGACTAGTTGCTACGACTCCGTTCTTAGTATTTCACCATTTCACATTAGAGATGGGAAATACCGTTCCTCTGCGATACCGTTCCAAATGATACCGCGACAAATTTTTTGTGAATTTTTTAACTGGCACCGTGAGCCTCCGTACCCTCGGTTACTAACTAGACTTTTGCGATCAGACCGAGCGTCATGCAAAAGTGGGGTCACGTATTACAATAAGTAATATTTCACCTTTCGTATGGCCCTCCGCTCGCTACCGCTCGCTACGGGGGCTCAAAAGGAAACTAACCAGGGGCTAATCATACATAACCCAAGACATACCTAAATTCAAGAAAAAAACTGTTTGCAAACCAAAACAACCCATGACACCTAAACAGATTTTTTCTTGATTTTGGATATGTCATGGGTTAGTTTTGGTTAGCATTTCTTGAATTTAGGTATGTCTTGGGTTACGTTTGGGTTAGCCCCTGGTTAGTTTCCTTTTCTTGAGCCCCCGTAGCGAGCGGTAGCGAGCGGAGGGCCATACGAAAGGTGAAATATTACTTATTGTAATACGTGCTCCTACTTTTGCATGATGCTCGGAGCTTCCTACGGTCTGATCGCTAGTCTTGTATGCTAGGCGCCTTCGCGCCGCTGGCTGCTGGTATTTTCGGGGACGGTTATTAAAGTGTTTGGTATCTTGAGGGTTTGGAACTAGAACGAAAAAAGTAAATGTAAATAAGGGATTGTGGAAACATGACTGGTGATGCTTTATTCAATAATTGATGAGTATTAATTTCATTTGTTTTGTGTTTTTGATCTTGGTTGTTTTTATTGTTACAAAGCTGTGTTAATAAATATTAGAATATTATTATTATCGTTCCTGGCGGTCAAAAATATAGGATTTAGAAATTCAAATTTCTCAATGAAATTTGATTTTTACAAGCTACTGATTTGACTGTTAACTTGAGGAAACTTTTTGCAAGTAAGTAGCGTGTCTACCTGTAAAAATGAATTTTCGTTCTTCGAGAATTGATTTTAAATAATAATTTTACAAATTAGTGACAAATAAGATATTATTTGCGTTTAGCGCAAATTGATGACTTGATATCTGTCAGTATATTTTGGTCAGCTTTAAACGATTTCCTGGCTAAACGGTATGCTGTGGGTGATAATGATATTTCACTTTAGTTACATTTCTCTTAGGAAGGGTTTGGTAACAACGATTAAAAGCAACAAATTATTCCGTGATAAAAGGGTACCTACCGTCTATGTTTCTAATAATAAATAGGTACAATTATCGAGGTGCATTGTTACAATTGCTACATGCGTTTCATGTGAGAGAATGTTTTAAAAATCCTTACTTATCATTTCTGATGGAAGGTTAAGTTCCTCTAAAGTTAAACAGATATTATTTTAAAACACTAACCAGGAATATTAATCGGTTCTTATTCTGTGTTTTTGTTATGCGAATTATATTTTATTACCAAAGAAATAATAAGGTTCCTAAAATATAAATATAGTTCCTTTTATATGAAACTTAAAGATTCTATAAATAATATTTATTATTGGTACGAGAACGTGTCGTTTTGTTTACGTTTTATTGAAATTTTTTGTAAGATTATTATGGTTTTCTTTTCATACAATCATTTTATTTATAATAAAATGTGTTCTGTGTTTCATATCATATGTTAATTTATTTACCTACACCTATTATTACTAGAAAAAATTTAAATTCCATACAATAAAACGTGATTTGATATCAGTGAAAATCGGTATTAATTAAAAAATAATCCATTCATATTAATTTTTAACGCGACAGAAATAATACAGCGGCCAAGTATCTTTTGCCTCTTGGCTCTCCTTTCACTGTAAAAATCGCGCGATGCTGATGCCGTACGAAAAGTTAATATAGTCGCACGGCATCGCCTCTGATTCGCGTTCGCGTTCGCTGCAAATCGCTCACGTAGGACCGGGCGTCACTATATACTGAAAGGCGACGAGGAGGAAATGTAACCGTAACCCACGGTCACTTTCGTGACCGTAACCGTGTACATGGAATAGCGGCTACGGCGCTCCTGGCTCCTGCTTCACATACCCTCTTGCGATATTAAGGCAGTTCTAATGTAACTGGTTCTTTCTACGTGGAGCGCGATGCCGCGACGGTATTAAAAAATAGCGCGACAAAGTAACAGTTCCACAGATACCGTCACACCTCACACCACTATTTCACATCAGCGTCTCACTGCTGCGGGACCCACATCCCGAATTCCGCTCGACAATGTTGTTTACACATTTTTTCACTTCACGGGTTTGTATAAAACTTTTGGAGAAAAGCAGGAATGTGAGAGGTTGGCCCAAGTGGTGAAGGTCGCGTCTCTAGAACGCAAAGTGATTAGTTCGACACCCGATCCTTTCAAGTTTTATTTCTTGAATTAGTTAGTTTTTGGCATGCGGTGGGCTAGTTTGGGCTAGTGGTTGTAGGTTGCACCTCGCAGCGGGCGTAGGGCATTGTATGAAGTGACAATGTAAAAATACAAATTACAAATGTAAACATTAAACAACGCATGTAGCGGCAGAAGACGGCATTAGGCTCCCCACAGCGGCGAGACGCTAGTCCATTTCACCATCGGGAACGATTGTGGACCATTGCGACCTAGCCTCTAGTTACGTTTAAGTGTTGGATATTCCCACCCGACCGTGCACAATCAATCAAAGGCGATAATTTTTGTGCGATTGGAAAGTCGATTAGGCCAACTTTAAGATTCTTGGGTTGGGCTAACCCCGGTTGAGAATTCCGAATAGCGACGATCATGGACCGTTAAATTGCCGCATGCCGGAAACATTTTTATGCGGCTTGCATGTTTGTTTAGTGGCGTGATTAGATCCGGTGAATTCTAAATGACGTTTTTGCAATAAGACTTAAAACGAAACGTTAGTATTTTCAAAAAACAAACTCTAACTAAGCATCGAATCTTTAATGCGTAATTCATTCATAAGTTTATCAATGTATTGGACGTATGACATTCATGGGAAAAATATCGAACATCAGCAGCAAAAAACATTGATCATCGATGATTTAGATACAACCGTAATATTCGCCCAATCGTCCATCCCTACTGTGGTATACTGCGCATAGCAATATAAGCGACGCTTATATCGCTATGCGCAAACTCCGGATGGCCTTGTACCGTTTGAAATCGCTGCTAGAACAAACCTTCTGTCCCAAGAATCGTAAGTTTAGGATTCTTGACTCTGTCCGATTCGCGTCAGAAGCGGCTAATTCTAGCTCCTATCTCGCATGATACAATATTGTATCATGCCAAGCACGTAGCCCATGGAATACGCTGTTGAGATATTTCAGTTTTCGCATGGCCCTCCGCTCGCTTCGCTCGCTACGGGTGCGCAAGGTAAGGAAGCTATCCAGGTGCTAACCAAAACTAACCCAAAATATACTCAAAATCACGAAAAAAACAAAGGGATTTGAATCCGGGCCGCCGGATTGAGACCCAACCATCTAAGCCCTTCGACCACGAGGGCACTTGCGACAAATTGATTACATCGCGAAGACATGGAGCGAATGCAAGCATATTCCTTGAGCGACGAGTAAGGAGTTAGAATTAGCTGCTTTACTCGTGTCTTTCTAATATTTCACTTCACGCATGGCCCTCTACTCGCCTTGCTTGCTCGAGGGGTGCAATCAAACAAAACTAACCCAAACTAACTCAAGGCAATGCCCAAATTAAGAAAAACAACAAATATATCATCCGGCACGTACGCATGCGTGAAGGCTCAAAATTTCTGTAGGTAGACGCGAATCTATAGCGTTTTCGGCTATCTTACACCTGGGCGATGCAAGTTCGAATTTTTATACGAACCGTATTTTAAAAATTCGAACTTGCAATACATGCATTCTGAACATTTGCTTCTCAAAGGGGCCAGTGCGAAACTTTAGAATGCGAACTGCCCCGGTGTAGCCTGTTCGACTCGGTCCGTGGAGTATGCCGTTCTAACTAAACTGAATTTTCCACTCCCAAAAAGCTCGGTTCTATAAAATGCGAACTCCGTTCGAGTGGCTTTGACAAGTCGGACATAAATATATGCCCCGTCTGCGGGCAGTTCACATAGTCGAACACGCAGAACTTTTATGCTTGACATTGCACGGAAAAAGGCGGACATGAAAAATAGTCCCGCACACACAAAGTTCGAGCCGAGTGCGCACTAGTGCACCTAGTCGAAAACGCTATCAGTTCGCTGTTTTCTGTCACCTGTCACTGTCATATCTTTGAAGATCGTTAAATTTTATTTTGAATAATTTCCGTTACTTATTTAGTTTAGTTACACATACTACTAAATTAAAAATTAATTCATTATTTGATATTTGCTATTGGGATTGGGAGTTTGTGCTGTGAGTATCTTGTTCTTGTATTCTCTACAATAAATAATGTAGGTATTATTTATTCCTGGCAGTGGGTTAAATCCTAAACTGCCCAGATCATGAATGAATAATGAAAAAAAAGAAATAATATATCATATCATATCCCAACGCAATTAGTGAGCGCTTTGGCGACACGGGTTTATAGGTATCATAAGACCCCCTGATGACCACCTTAATATTTATTATGCATAAGACTAGATACCTATCAACCCATTTCACCAAAGGGCTCACTAATCGAGTTGGGATATATGGTATATTATTTCTTTTTTTTTTTTCATTATTCATAACCTGGGCAGTATGGGATTTAAACTTGTACTCATAAGAGTACAAGAGGCCATTTGGAGTGTCCTGAGCTTATTTCTTAAATGTTTTGTATTTCTTGCCAACAAACACAGTAAACTTTAGTTAGTCTGAGTTCGGTTTGGTTACCAGTTTGCTTTTCCTGTAAAAAAATAATAATAGTTATAGTCACAACTTCAGTGTTTACAATCTGGAAAGTCCTTATGCTCAGGATTTGATCCACAACTTTAATTTCTAGATTCATAAATATTTTTTTATTGCATGATACTCGAAATGTTAATTAAAACAAGTTTTGTATTAATCTAATATCAAGCATCCTGACATAATATTAGATTCCTGCACGTGTGAATAAACCAACCATTGCTTTTTTGGGACTTAAAACAATATATAATAATTGGTATAACAAGAAGGTGGACGAGGACGAGATGTTGCCAGACATTTAAATCTATTTTAGGTTATTAGCTTGGCTTACTACTGTTAAGCCAAGCTTACATATTTTATTTTATTTTTCCTTGATAAACATAAAGAAAACAACAAATGCTAAGTGCAATTTTGTCACTTACTGTTCTATCGGGAAAGGGAAATGTGACTTGTTTTTTACTGATGCAGCTAGCTTTATTATTTATTTATATCACAGACACAATGATACATGAAGCACTTAATACTAGGACATGTGCCATACCAGAGACATTAGATGATTGACTCTATTTAGTCTGAACGGCTTATTTAAACAAATGGAAAGGTATGATATTGGCGATGATGTTCTCTTGTGGTGTAGATCATTTGTTAATAACTGCTCTCAAAGTGTGGTGTCAAAAACTGATTATTAAAACATTGTATTAGAGGTAATGAACATGTAAATATGGATTACCACAGGGAAACATTATTTATCCAGTTCTATTTTTTATTTGCATGAATGACTTGTATGCAGTGATGTGAACTGGTAAATTACCGATAAATTACCGTGGTAATTTACTGTAATTTACCGTAAATTACCAGAAATTGATTACCGTAATTTACTGATAATTTATATAGAAAATTACTGGTTCTCGAGCTAAATAATTAACGTTATTTAGCGTAATTTAACGTTATTTACTGTATTTTGTTGTAATGTACAGGGTGATCCTCTATAATGTCGCCCCTCTTTAACTTTTTTATTTTAAGTGTCCCGAAAAAATTAAGAGTATAGTTATGTAGGTACTGAAAAATACTTTTTTGCTACGAGTGACCGCAAATAATTTATTTTGCGCACACTTTTGCATATGCAAAGTAGCACTTTCTTGCACACTGTGCGGGAAAAAAATACACTTATAAAATCACACTTGATAAAAGTTCAGATAAGCTTTAAGTGGGGGTAAACTACTTTGCGTACGTGTTAGGAACAATGTTTTTCTATGAGTGACATAACTACATTTTTTCTTAATTTATATTGGCATCAAAAACATCAACTTATAACTACCTATTTATTTATTTATTTTTTTTTTATTTTTTATTTTTTATTTTTTTTTTTTATTTTTTTTTTCCAATTGTAAATAATATATAAAATTGTATGTAAGAGGCTGAAGGACTTCGGTCAATGGCCCTTTGATATTTATGTCAATAAAAAACGTTATAAATAAATAATATTATTAACAACATTAATATTCTAACTGCTTTCGCGTGCGGGAAAACATAACTTTGCGCACTGATTAGGAAAACTACTATTTTTCTGCGTGTAAAAATATTGGAAAAATGATCAGTATACAGGGAAAAACAAAAAGTTATTTTTTTTTTCATTGGATCACCCTATATATGAATTTATTTTTCGATTCCTCGTAAAATTCTAAGCATATTTTATGTATGATGTTATACCTCTAGAGTTAGTAGTATACTAACTTACTAACGGTACTTTGGCTAATTTTCACGTTGGTAGCAAGAAGATCATTAGAGATGGAGTATAATGAATTTCACATTCCTATCTGTCTTTTCAGGAACTGAAAGGAACTGGCAGGCCGTACCATGGGTACCAAATCTGGTACCTCTGTAGGTACCATTAGTTAGCACCATCAGATAGCTCTTGGAAAGTTAAGATAGGAATGTGAAATTCATTTTACTCCATTTGTAATAGCCTTCTTGCTACCAAGGTGAAAAGTAGCCAAAGTATCGATTTTCAACCGTTTATAGCTGTGAAACTACTGATTCTAGAGGTATAACTTCATACATAAATTATGCTTAGAATTTTACGAGGAATCGAAAAATAAATTCATATATAGGGTGATCCATTGAAAAAATTTACTTTTTGTTTTTCCCTGTATACTAATAATTTTTCCAATATTTTTTATACGCAGAAAAAAGTATTTTCCAATACCTACATAAACATACTTTGAATTTTTTTGAGACACTAAAAAATAAAAAGTTAAAAGGGGGCGACATTATAGGGGATCACCCTGTACCATGTTTGTCAGCAATATGAACAGTATGCGTTCGGGGATTTACTGCCGGCTGCCGGTTATTAGCCGAACCGGGGATTTACTGTCCGCTGTCATTCATTGCCATTCATTTTGTTCTGTGTTGCTTTCGTTTTAAAATTAAATAATATTTAAGGAAAAAACAATGTTTTATTCACAAACAAATGAAACAACTCTTTGTCCTGCACCGATACTTACACACACCGTAATTTCATTCCCAAGTGGTAATTATGATTATGACAAGATATTTTTTTATACATGTACATGCTTCTTTGGAAAAATAGCAATTTTTATTTGTAAACTAGTTGGAGGATTCCAAAAGACAGTAATATACACAATTTACATTAATTTACGAATGGAAATCGCTATTAGTTTACTTGCAGTTTACGGTAATTTAAGGTAATTTATTGTTATTTACCAAAAATATATTACGGTTATTTACCACAGTAATTTACGACACAAATTTATTACCACAGTAATTAATTTTGGTAATTAACACTCGTAAATTACCAGCGTAAATAACCAAAAATATAAATTACGGTAATTTTACATCACTGCTTGTATGACATACATCGAGATGAAGACACTCACATATTTGGGTATGCAGACAATACAAACCTACTAGTGGGACATAACGATGTGGTCACTTTGCAAAATAATAGTGACAGTTTTCACATTGAACCAGTGGTTCAAACAAAATAGGTTAATCCTGAATGAGATATTCAAAAAGTATTTGTGAGATCAAATTATATAAAAAGGTTTTAATGAATCAGGTAGAGTGTTTCTTTAGGGGAAAACATTATTAACAATATAGGTATGCATTGTATATTTTTCATTCTTTAATGATCTTTTTTAAAAATAGGTATCTATTTGAGACAAATCAAGTACACACATACAACACTCGTAAAATATGGAGATGATAATAATGTACCCAACCCACATGATAACCATAACAGAAAAATCACCACAACATCTCTCTTTCAATAAACACATTGGCTCAAAACTCATTTTACAATTTACCGAAGTCAAAAATATTGTAGATATGTCCTGAATTGTTGTAGAAGATTCATGTGTTTGAGACACGTTTTTTACCTTTTTCTCCACCAAAGTCTTTTTTTGACCTCTTGGATCTTGGTCTTAGGGTGTCAATTGCGCATGTGTTAATTAAGTGGCCTTAACAAAGCTTAAAACCTAGATAACTTGATAAAGTGCACGAGCGTTTTATTGTTCTGAACGTTATAATCGTATTTACTTATCAATTTTATTTTTAGATTTCTGGCTTCTGAGAACAGGGACAGATTTGTTCTTCAAAACGTTAAGTATTTTCAAGTTTTTTTCTGTTTTTTATCTTTGTGAGAGTGCCTTAATTAGCACTTGTGCAATTTACACCCTAGGACTAAGACTGAAGAGGTCCAGCATTAAAAAGTTCAATGAAATCTGGGAGAGGAAAGGGTGAAAAATGTGTATTAAAAACAAAAATGTTGGTTTTTTGTTTTATGGCAGTGGCACACACACTAAAGGGAGATCCTATGGGGCGCTCGATGAGCGGTGTGTGTGCGAAGATGTTGATTGACATGGTTCTTGAATAGTTGTAGGTTGTAATTAGGGGGAAACAGATGTCCTGGGAGTGAGTTCAACAGTAATGCAGTGCTCATTACACATGTCTGCAGTGTTCCAGACTATCCAAATTCCGAGTCGCCGACGAGACGCACAGCTCTCTTATGAATGGAATCCAGCAGCTTTAGGGGGTGCTTTGGTGCGGCACCCCAGATGTGTGAGCAAACTCTTATTATGTATTGGATATAACAAAAAAAAATAGTTAAAATCTGCATTGTTTCAAACCTACAATCCGTACCTTTCAGATAACTTAGTAGGTACTTGTTTTAGAGCATCTTGAAGTGTGTTCAGTATGTCTTTGCTACCAGCATGTTCTTTGCTTGTTGTAGCATACTTGCTTGTTCTTGTAGATATCACCTAAATTGTTAAAGCTAGTTACATCATAAAATCAATCTGTAAATTTTTTTGCCTTTTTATGCATGTTTTTGTCTTTATCAATTGGAAAGTTTGGGGTTAGTTTTTGATCCCATGTATACACTTTCCACAGGGTGATCAGAACTGGCTGCGTCAAAATTACAAATTAAACTTCTCCAGACCTATTACAAACTTACTAAAAAAATACTCAAAGTCTGCTTTATACATAACTGAGTTATTTACACTAGGCTTATGGCATTGAGAAGGACTATATGATTTGTTACAATCAGGTCCGAGGTCTTGCATGCATTCATTATGTGGCACAATCTAAAAATAGATTTGTGTGATAAAAAGCCCTGTTTAGCTTCTTAGCCTTATGCTTGTAGCTCAGCAACTGCAATATCTTTAAGTAAGTGGTCAAGCAGTTTGTTATGTAGGAGAGGTGCTTATTAATCTACTCAACCTCAAGAAATCAGTCATAATATAATTAGTCAGCCACTTCCAAATACATACTTAGAGGATACAATCAAACATATATCTGGATGGAACAGCCATAATTTGGAGGTTTATAAAATTTTGTCTAATATCCTCTTGGTACCCCCCAAACCCTCAACAATGACTTGTCAGGTTTTCCGACGAAAATATTCCTGAGACCAAATGTGCAACTCACTGTCTCTCCAGCATTCAAGGTAAGCTGATTTGCCAGAAACTACTCATGAAGCTTCTCAGTGAACTGAGTCCAGCAGATTCTACGACTCTTCATCTCTCTGCGTCATAGTTGTGTCATTAGCAAATAGCAAGATATTCACCTATGGCGATGCGTTTTGTCTTGTATATCGCTGATATATATATTAAGAAAAGTAGTGGGCTCAAAATAAACTCTCCCTCCCCCTGGGGAATTAATTCAGCCAGATTGAACAAATGGCCATTATACATAGTTTGCTGTCGTCTGTTCATCAAGTGACCACCAAGCAATTCAACACTGCCTGACTCCACTCCATCAAACCTCAGCTTGTCAACCAATAGGTATGTCATGTAAAACACAGTCGAACGCCTTCTGGAGGCCACACTAAAATACTGTTCTCTCTTGAAGGCATCCACTATGTGTCCAAGCAATTTAAGAATGGCAAATGTGGTAGAGTGAGTCTGAACTGAAACCTTGAGAAGAGATTTTTAAAGGCATCTATAGCTGTCCCTTCAAATTTTTTCCATATATATTTTGACAGGTATGTTGCCTTCCCAATTACCTTGACAATCCTGACTGGTGCCCATGTCTGTATTTAATGTTCAATAAGCCTCAACCATAATATCTTCAATACGTACTAGTCTCCAAAGACCTCTTTATTTGTTGTCATTAATTGGTCCCTCAAGAAACTAAATCTTATTTACAGCTGTCTGTTAAATATTAAGCTTGCTGGTGACATCTTTGTGGTACATGCAGTGCTCTGTTGAAACAAAATTATTGAGACATTTCTTGTTTCTATTTATTAATGTAGTTTTCAGCTTATGTTTAAACGTTTGCACAAGAGCAAAAATTCTCTTCCTATTGACATTGAGTGAAAACGAGGTGTTATTATGATAAATACCATTTTGTATCAAAAATATGTTCATTTTTCTGAAATCAGCTGTCTTCCATTGTTACCGACATGTGCCTTTAGGAAACCAAATCTTACCAAACTCATATCTAAGCTTTTCTGTAGTGTCTTTTGTTGTCATGTTTTTCATTTGAAGATATCTAAGCCATAGCTTAAGAAATTGTTTTGTCCAAATAACAAAAATGTAAGTGCATAGTTCTTTCGTCCTCGGCCAAGGTGTTAAGTCAGCGTTTGATGGGCTTCTGTCTATTCAGAAGACATGACAAGCATGAAATATCTTGCTTCAAATTTGGCCAATACATGAAACTTTTTGCTGTTGCTTTAATTTTATAAATCCCAGTGTTTTTTTAATCTTTGATATTTCTTATCTTAAATCGTGTGGAATAATAATCTTTGTACTCCATAACAAAACAATTTTTCTCAGTTGTGAGCTCTTCACTTTGAGGAAAAGAAGCTTTCAAATTGATTGGTATTGGACTTGGCCATGCATGGACCTCCTCTTAAACAGTATATGTAATTATTTGGAGCACTTTATTCTATTTTGTTTTTAATCCCAGCTGGACAATCTCTATCGGCCAGTCCTCTCAGTAGTGTAAAGGTTATAAAGTTGATTTCTTCTTCCTTCTGCGGTTCCATGTTTTCAAGTTGTATTTGATAGGAAATCTACATAACAAATATTTTCCCCTTTTATGTGTTCTATGTTATCGTGGAAACCTGCCAGAAATGCACCCTTTCATTACAGTCTGTTTGCTTGCATTTTTGGTTTTCCTTATTTTCCTTGAAGAG
>MU183878.1:154561-170673 GCA_016904865.1 Pissodes strobi | reverse complement strand
TAACACAAGCTCAAGAATGACTCCTTCACAAGTATCATTGTTCCCCCATGAGTAAGATTCGAGCGACAATAACCATTCAACACTACATAATGTTGTAAACATATTGGTTCTCCAGGTCTCAACCAGTGCTCGCAGAGGAGCACTAGTTCTGGATGATTCAGACTATCCAGCAAGACAGAAAGTTCATCCGATTTATTCCTGACCGACTGGACATTCAGAACCATCATTGACATGGAGATAGAAGAATAGAGGGGTCTAAAAAATTATTATTTCCCCCTACAACATGCCTATTCTCCATTAACTCGCTTCTAAAATTATCATCATACACGTTGCCGGAATGAGTACTCGAATGAAGGTCAATGCACCTAGGCACAGATATAAGTGCTGCTCTGCTGTAACAATAACCCGTGATGCAGTCCGATATTAACTTGCTCAACGCCATGCGTCTGAGCCTAGGGCCTTGCCCAAACTTAAAATTTTCTATTGTCATTATTGAGGCCCTACTCTTCCTACTATACAATTTGAGATATTGCTTTATTCTACTATACATATACTTATTATTATCTAACTGAAGGTTGCTTTCGTAGCAAACAATCAAGTTAGTGAATCTGCTAATTGAGAACACTTGTCTTAAAACCGCATTCCCAAGCACTCTCCTAACGTTAAAACTCAGAGATACAACAACAGAATCATTCTGTGCATACTTCTGGGTGGCATTAAAAATGGTCTTAGTTATTTCTTCAAAGGGTGCAAATGGTTTCACTATCTGTCACTTCATATAAGTCATTGCACAGAAGAGAGTTTAAAATCACTGAACAGTTCCTGGCCCTTTCTGATCCCCCCATCTGATTTCCCCTTATCAGACATCATTCTGCAATCGTTCACTTCTTCCTGAAAATAACACACTGTCCGCAGCTGTTTAATTCGTGAAGTTGTTTCTCCAGGCGTGAGATCTCCATTACATGCAATTTATTTTCAGCTGAAAGTGTTTCAATTGAAGTAGCTAAACTTAGCCTCAAATTTTCTAGATCAACAATTCTGTCCTTTAATTTTATATGTTCCGTTGTTAGCCTTAAAATATCAATTTCCATATCATTAGAAACTTACCGATTAGACTCGTTTTGCATATTTGGCGTGACTTCCATTTCATCCTCCAACTGCTTTCTCAGCAGTGATATTGCTCCATTGACTGTGTTATCCTCAGTTTGGGCATCATTGTCTTTGGTAGCGATATAAGTTTGAGTAGAAGAATTTCGATACTCTATCTGAGAAGGCGTTTCTCTAGCTGTGAGATCCAATATCTTTTTACGAAGTTCATGAATCTCTCAATCTCCTTAATGTATTGTTCTTCCGTAGTAGATGCATCCAATACGAATGAGGCCGATGTGCGCTTTAAACGAGTTATATGCTGCATCCTGCAGTCATTTTCATTCTTTAAATTAGCTATTATACCTCTCAAATCGTCCATGACCTCCGTGTCACCCTCCATAGCTCTTTCAGAGCACCGCCGTGAGCACCATATTAACTGACCCTCCACAACCTCATATGTTTTCCTGCTTCTATTGAAGCAGCTCTGGTGATACACCTTTTTACAAATCAGACATATTAAATTGGGATGCTCTTTCAGTTTGCAAGAAGAAAAGTGGCTTGCCATTTTTTTTTACCAATTTAGATCATAATTTCATAATGTTAAGCTATTATTATAAACAATCTCCTAAAGCCCGGTCCTGCATTAATAATTTTAACAGTGAAGACCAATCATACAACAAAAAGCATCAGGCATTGCTGAAGAAATAAACATTGGGCAAAAAAGAGCATAGTACATCAGGAAATTATATTAGTTTGCCATTAGCATTGTAGCATTCTTGGAATTCCATAAAACGACTTTATATCGATGTGTTTGAACGAAACAATAAAAACATATCCATTTTTTTTCTTTCAAATTATACACGGATTGATAATGATTACACCATTTGACACAATTTATAGTTTTATTCACACCGACACAAAAAACTACCATAAAATAAAATATAAACCCCCAAAAACTTAGTAAGTTTCCGGAGCCGATAAACGTCCGTCAAACATCAACACATCATGTCAGGACCTCTACTTTTCCTGGCATACTTGTGTGTACCAAAAGCTAAGGACTTCCTACACCTCATTTGCAGATGACACGAGCCTATCCTGCAATCCATTGTTACAGCATGCCGATCTCCAGGAGGACTTGAGCACTATCAAGGAATGGACATTGAATTGGAAAATGCCATTGAATGACTTAAAATGTACAATTTTGCAGGTTGGTCGAAATAATCCCAAACTTGGTTACCTACTACAAAATACATCAGTCATAAAAGATTTGGGAATAACAATAACATCTGATTTAAAATGGGAACTACACATTACAGAAATTACAAAAAAAGCGAATACCCTTATATACCTCATACAGAAGTCGTTCAAGGATCTAACCAAGGAAATGGCCTTAAAGCTCTACAAGACATATGTAAGACCAAACCTTGAGTATGCTCACTGCATTTGGAATCCCTAACATTGAACTGCTCGAAAAAGTACAGAGACGCCTTACAAAAATCCCCCTTGAATTAAAAACCTCCATTATGAGGATAGACTAAAACAACTAAAGCTTATTACACTAAAAGAGAGGAGGCTAAGGGGCGATCTCATATAAACCTATAAAATACTCAGTGGACACTATGCAAGCAACATTAACTTTTTCCTTTCAACAAATAATATCAATACCAGAACCAGAGGACACAATAAAAAAATTAAGTAAGGAAAGATGTAATAAGCTGCTGCGAAGAAATGTCCTAACCAGTGTATCACTGGAACCGACTTAATAGTGACACAATTAATACAGTAACCACGAACCAATTTAAAAACTTTCTGGATAGAGAGATGGACACCTGGCGCAGTGTGGACATTTTTGTACATTATTCATCATAGCCTTGAAATATCGAATCCTATTATGTGCTTTGTGTGATACAGCAAACTGTGAATGACTCTGCCGTCTCATCGGATTTATCCGCCTACGGCTGAAGCTATAATAATAATAATAATAATAATAATAATAATAATTTCCAGTATATAAATATAAGTCACTGTAAGAATTCTCTTTTGAATAAACAGTGAATTTAGAATTCCCTCAATTGGAAATGCCATACTGAAAGTGTGACTCCACCAGAGCATGATAACTGTCTTTGCTGCTTCAAAGCCAATTTCACAGGCAACCACATTTACACTGTAACACTTAGATGTATTCTATTGTAACCCTCTTACTGATTGACAAAATATAGTTTTCAAATTTTAACCCTTGATCAATTATCAGCCCAAGAAATTTGTCCTTCTTCTACTTAATTACAGGAGAGTTTCCAAGATAGCAGTCCGAAATATCACAATGAAAACAGACAATAATGTTTTTTTTTGCACATTAAACAAATTCCACTAAAGCGCAGGAAGTTATCAAAATTTTAATTTTTATTAAAAAAATGGCTATTTATCTTACCTGTACCAATGTGCATTGATTGATTCGCCACTTTCATTCATTTTTTTTATTAGTCTCATCCATTGTTCCTTAACGGTAAACAAAATAAAAAAAATTGTTCAATGTCAAAATTTAGCTTTTTATAGAAAATATTGTGAACTAATTAAAATCATTAATTAAATATCACCCTGTCGTAAGTTTGAACTTGAACTTGAAAAATGTTATATAAACATTCACTGTTAATTATAAACAACTTGAGCGGTCGACGGGAGCGACTTTAATCCTTAATGATGCAGCCATCAGCATTTTGTAACATATAAATACGCAGGCAAACGCCAAGTTCATCAGACTTTCGGGTCTCTCGAACCGCTCAATTTAGTTGCTGGGCAGTACACAGGTACGTCCACTTCTAGTTGTTCTATCCCACAACCCCCATAACTGAGACCACTTATGCACATGTATAAGGTTGTCAGGTCCTTACCTAACCTGAGTGAACGTATGCATAGGTATACGGGATTCGGGGGCTACTAAAAAGTATAGAGAGAGTCGAATTTATGAAGTATCAGAACTTCTAGTGAAGGGATAATGTTTGGGGAGTTTTAAAAAGTAGTGAAAGTGCCTTAGCAATTTGTGATAACCTAAAAAGACTTATATACCTAAATAAAAGACAACCTGCTCACAGAAACTTTATTAATAAAATAGTGACGTCACTTGCTATACAAACTTTGAACTAAGCCTCCTTCGAGAAGACATGCATTTCATATTAATTAGGAATAGTGTAAACTCTTAATTCATCTATAATCTTAAACACGCCTTTATTAGTATACAGTCCAACCGTTGTTAAGTTTGTTTGTAAATAAACTTGTTACTGTTTTTATCGATGTGTCTCCTTTATTATCTCTTCTCAACTTGACGTAGTGCGTTCCTAAATCTGAGTTACTCTCCTACACGCTAAGTAAGGCGTGTCGTCACAGATAAAAAATACAAATCATGACAATATAATGAACAACTGATCAATCTTATATTTGGATTTGTTTTAATTTATTTGGACCAGATGCTACTTTTTAATTTTTTCTTATAGATGAAGTACACTGTTGTTCTCAATGGGGTCACGATTTTAGAACTGATTACCTCTCTCTGTCTCTCCTGGAAGGTCAGTTTCCAGGAGTTCCTATTTTGGGAATTACTGCTACTGCTACATCGAATGTTCTGGTAGATATCCAAACGATTTTGCAATTACCAGATGCTATAATTATTACTGCACCTTATAACAGACCTAATTTATTCTATAAGGTAAGTGAAACCATTAACTGCGATTAGTATTATTCATATTGCTAATGTAGTTATGTTCTATATTGTTGTGGAGGATTCATGTTTATTTATTTATTTAATTTGTTACAACCTCTACAGGCCAACCATCCCAATTACACAGTAGAAGCAAGAAGACATCAAGTTGACATATAAATCTAAAATCTACTTAAATCGTACACATTATTTCTTAGTCTATTTTTCAACACACTGAAACTAGTATTATATAAGTCACATTCACTTTGAATAACATTGAACATCCTACACATAACGTTAATTGGAGAGTTGAAACTGTTGGTTTGGTTAAAGGATTTCTTGTTTTGTAGCCTGGAACATACAAATTTAACTGTTTTAGAGAAATTGGATCAACAATCATATCATGAACATATATAAATGTATTATTGTTGCTCTTTGTCTGCAATCTTCTAACATTGGTAATTTATATTATTTTCTTAAAATTTCCTTAGATAAAATTAGTTCGTAATTACCAGTTTCTCTATAATTCAAATATCTTAAACATTTATTCCGGACTCTTTCATTTGTATATTTATGATTTTCATAATGCGGGCACCAAATGACTGACATACTCAAGTATACTTCTGACATATGTTGTAAACATTTGCCTTATACATCCGACATTCCGTAGAGCTCTACAATTGATAACAACAAATCCATAATTTTTTTTTTTTAATTTTTTTACGGACAAAATCAATTTTACAAAAAACATATTAAATTGGTAGAATGTAATGTAACAATAACACTAAAAACCTAATCAACAGCAATAAAAATAATCATTATGTCATTTAAATACATCACTAAATTACCCAAAACCAGTAGGAATTAAAAAAAATAAAATAAAATAAAACATCAAGATTTAATCAAGAACCAAAGAGCAGTCCTCTCAAACGCCCATCAAAAACAAGTAAGTACATAATATCTACAAGCCTGCCAAGTAGAGAATTGTTTGGGGCTACAGAAAAAGTCAAGAGATGTATGATTTGCAAGGGATAAGAATCTAGGAAAAAATGACTAGTTAGCATAATTTGCTCTATGAAAGGTTACATGAAAAGACTGGCGACTTTGAGTATTAAATTGTGGAATATAGAGATTGATTTGGCGTGTTAAATGGGGGCTGTCAACAACAGAATTAATGATTTTATCAAGAAGATGAACATCTCTCAGTGCTCTTGTAGTTGATAGTGGCATCAAATTCAATCTTTGGTGCAAGCCTTCATAATCTAATTCATTATTAAAGAATTTAAAGTTTATGTATTGCAAGAACTTTCTCTGCACTCTCTCAATTCTTGAAATATGAACATCGTAATGGGGATTCCAGACAGAAGAAGCATACTCTAGGTGACTTCTAACCAGACTGCAATAAAGGATTTTAAGAGCATGCATGTTATGAAAATCTGCAGTATTTCTCTTAATAAAACCCAGATCCGCAAAGCTCTATTAACAATGGATGAGATGTGGTCAGTATAGGAGAGTTCATAATCAAGAGTAATCCCAAGGTCTGAGATGGACTCAGACTGCAAAAGAGTGTTGCCCGAAGTGGCATAGTCATAAGATGTTTTATTACGTTTTTTGGAAAATATCATAAGATTGCACTTGTTTGCATTCAATTCCATGCCATTTAGGGTACACCACTCTACAAATTTATCCAAATCATGTTGATGGCCCAGACTGTCCTCCAGATTAGATATAACCTTAAATAGTTTTAGATCGTCTGCAAAAAGCTAAAACTGACTTTCCAAAGCACATGCAAACATTATTAAGGAAAATAATATATAACGAAGGCCCAATGTGAGATCCCTGAGGGACTCCTGAAGTTACAGTAATCTCATGTGACAGAAAGTTATTAACCTTTACCACCTGTGTACGATTGGTTAAATAACTCTGCGCCCAATTAAGTAGTGCACCGGAAACACCAAGGGTTTTAAGTTTACTGAGTAGAATATTATGTGGCACTTTGTCGAAAGCTTTGCTAAAGTCTGTATTACGGCCTCGACCATTGCCAAACTGCTCATTGATTATTAAAGGAGAAAATACAGAACTTAAATACTTAGTAACAAGTTTTTCAAATATTTTGGGAATTACACTAATAATACTCATAGATCTGTAATTTCTAACATCGGAGTTATCACCTGATTTATGGATAGGAATAATAAAATTGGTTTTCCGGAAGTCAGGAAAGTAACCCTTATCTAGGGATTCATTAAATATAATTTGAATAGGTAATGCCAGGATAAAAGCACAATTCTTCAAAAATACGGGATGTATACCATTTGGGCCAGGCCCCTTTGAAATATTCAGTGCAGCTAGCTCAGAGTAGACATCCGATATAGTAATTCAATAATCACAGACATGTAGATTGTTTAGAGAAGGTTCTTCTGGGAAAACAGACTGATTCACAGAGTATACAGAGCTAAAATACCTAAAAAACAGATCAGCCACCTCAGGGCCCATTTCAGACTCATCATCATCCAAATGAAGTTTAGAAGGAATAGAAGATGAACCACGCCTGGAATTGATAAAATTCCAAAACCGATTCGGGCTATCATTCAAAGAATGTTCAATGTTATAAACATATGAATTGTAACAGTATCTAGAAAGTGTCTTACATTGGGACCTCAATCTTGTAAAAACCTCATAATTAGCTGCTGTATTATTTAATTTGCATTTTTTATGAGCCAATTTTTTTTTGAAATGTAAGATTAATCAGACCCTGACTAAACCATATAGGAAATTTTCTACTAGAAACCTTCTTGATAGGTACCACTTCATTTATGACACCATAAACAATGTCATAAAAAATGTTCCACCATGTCTTGCATCTCCCTATCACAGAAAAGGGCCTTCCACTGGATAGTTCCCAGATAGTCATTTATAAGTGAGAAATTGGCGGATTTAAAATCAAAATAAAAAGTATTAGCTTGGGGGCTGACAGAATTATGTGATGATTTAGATAATAAAATTCGAAAATTAAGAGGTGGATGGTGGTTGTCAATTTTAACAAGAGGATCACATGCTGTTACTTTAACAAATTTAAAAGCTAGAACTAAATCAAGAATTCTAATATTGGCATTAGGAATATGGTTTGACTGAAAAAGTCCATTAAATGCACAGAGGTCCGACATAGCTGCCTGGCCTGGACAGCTTGAGGAGTAACATATTAATCAGTGCAGGGAGTAGCCAAGGATCCAGCATCCTCCATTCAGCCTTTGGAAGGTTAAAATCCCCAGCAATGTACATATCTGTATCAGGATACATATCTCGGATGTGGTCGATACATTCACCAACACATACATAATCCTGAGTAGGAGAATTGGGGGGAAGATAGACACACCCAAGAATGCATTCAGCCCTGTGATCTCCAACAGAAACATACACTTGATCCAGAACAGCATCCAGTGGGATTAAACGAGCTGGCAGTTTTTAATGCACCACAATTAGTGAGCCTCCCATGGTTTTTTTTTGCACTAGTTTCAATAGAACGATCTTTTCTGAAGATTCTGTAGTTATCCAGAGCAAGTTGGCCATTCGAGATGTCTGTACTAAGATTAGTTTCAGTAAGTATAGTCACATCATAGTCGTTAATGGCCACATTGCATAAAAGAGTAGAAAACTTTGTTCGAAGCCCCTGTACATTTTGATATATATTTAGAAGGTTTTTGTGAGAATCTTGTCCGTTCCGTCTTAGTTTTCCTGAGTTGATACAATTTTGGGGACACCCCACAATATGTAACTTTTAAAGAGGCCTCACCTTTAGATTTCCGCTCTTTAAGTTCAGCCCACACTTGTTTTTCAATTTGCTGCTGCTTGGTGGTTTGGTCGAAATTTATGTACACATTATGGTCTTTAAGTCTCCTTCGGAGTCTTATTAAAAGCTGTACATCACTATAGAGGAATCAAAAGTAAGTCTTAAGGCACGAGCACCTTTGGCATTGCCATTCCTGTTTCCAACTCTGGAAAAATTTACAACTGTAGGTGGTTTGCTAGTAATAATCTTGAGTAAGGAGTTTATATCAGTGACATCATCATTCTTCTCTGGAAGATTGAACACCATAACATTTTTGGTCCTATTCTGACGGTCCTGGAACTCACCACAAATGGTCCACATTTTCAGGGATACATGAAGAGTTGACCTTGCTCTCCAAACCTGATCGTTCTGAAGAGACTGGGTAGATTGGGAAATTAAGTCCACTTTAGATTGAAGTTCTGTAAGGGTTTGTCTATCTTTCTGGAGGACGCTTATGTCCTTCCTAAGTAGGCTTATTTCCTCTTGCATCTGGTTGATGTGTCTGAGCATAACAGGAACTTCTTTGAATGCATCTCTACAATCGTCACAGAAATACATTATGACTCGTTTTTGTAGAACAACAGCTCTAAGTTCAGAAGCTGAGAGGTGACTGCACTCCTTGGAAAGATGCCTAGTAGCCCTACAGCTATCACATGCAACAAATTCTGCATCTGGGGTTACATCTTTTTTACAGGTTGAACACTTAGTACTGGACATCTTCCTAACTCCCAACCTCACCACAGTAGAGGCCTTATTCACTATATTTGAGATGTGCACCATTTGAGAGGCCTTATTCACTATATTTGAGATGTGCAGTTTAAATGATAATTCTGAATCGAATGTTATTCCCAAATCTTTCATCTTTTTTACCCACTATAATGATGTACAGGGTGTTCACCCATAATAATGTTCTTTGATCTACCCTGTGTACTATACAGTTTTTTGTTTTTTTTTTCTTTACGTGTGCAAAGACTACATAAAAAACCCTACAATTTCGTTTTTTATTTCTTTTTGTAGCTTAAAAATTAACAAAGTTAAAGAGGGGGACACAGTAGTTGTTCATTCTATCAAACACTATATTTATATATGGCAAGCCTATAGGAAAGTTGAGAGACCCAATCAAGCTGTATTAGGCTTATACATTTTGCAAAAACTACATAAAAAAGCCTACAATTTTGTTTTTTATTTTTTTTTGTGGCTTAAAAATTAACAAAGTTAAAGAGGGGGGGGACATTATGGGTGAACACCCTGTACCATTCATTTTATAAACATAGTAGATATTTATGTTTTTCCTAGAGAAGCTCTGAACAAAATAACAACGGTCCCAGATTGGAAACCTGTGGTACAACCGAAGCACCAATAAAAGTATCGGAACTATGCCTTTTAATAATAACTTTTTGCTTTCTGTTTTGTAAATAAGATATAAAAACATTTGCAAAGTTTTTTTATGGAAACCAAATTCACTATACAATTTATTTACCAAAATATAGTGTGAAACCTTATGTAATGCTTTTGCAGAATATGTATATATTACATCAACGTGACATTTGTTTCCTAGACTTTCTGATATGTATTGTGTGCTATTACCCAAATTACTACTAGTAGATCTTTTTTCCATAAAACCATGCTGATGTATGGAGATTTGTCTATACACGGTGTCCTATATAAGAATGCACACCACAGGGATCTCGGAAACCAGAAGAGATACAAAGATGATTAAATTAGAGAAAAGGCGTGCCTTGCTGAATCCTACAACGTCATACTTTGGAATCTAAAAAAATCCGATTACTTCCGAAGATATTTGGGAAAACCCGAATTTTCCCGATTTCGTTTTTATTTATTGCTGACTTTATTTCAAAAGACATAACATTGCAAATTTCACATTCCCATTGCTACTTTTCCTGCTCTTCAAGCTGATGTTATTAGATTTTCAATCTGACGTTTCGTTTCTTTGCAACCATCATCAACTTTGTTTTTTCAAATAGTCGAAAAAATTTGTTTTATTTCTAAAAAACACTAATCTTAATCCTAAATCCAACGACATATCGCTCCTTATATTTATCCGACGTTTCGGCTGAAAAAAACCATCATCAATGTTATTTAATGATGATTACGAAGGAACGAAACGTGGGATCAAAAATCTAATTACGTCGTTAGGTAAAGGACAAAAATTGGCATAGGAACGTGAATTTTATTGTGATCTATCCTCTTCATTAAAATCTGAAAAAAATTTATTATATTTTAAATTTCAAGAATTCGTAGATTGCAATTATTAATTTTTTTAACGCTTTAATAAAGAAAATTGATCAAAATGAAATTCACATTCTTATGCTATTTTGCCTCCTCTACATGATGACGTAATTATATTTTTGATTCGATGTTTCGTTTCTTCGTTATCATCATCAAATATCATTGATGACGGTTTTTTTATCCGAAACGTCGGATAAATGTAAATAGCGGTATGTTGTTGAATTTAGGATTGAAATTAGAGTTTTTTAGGAATAAAATAAACTTTTTCGACTATTTAAAAAAACAAAGTTGATGATGGTTGCTAAGAAACGAAACGTCAGATTGAAAATGTAATAACACCAACTTAAAGAGCAGAAAAAGTGGCAACGGGAAAGTGAAATTTGTATTGTCATATCTTTTCAAATAAAGTCAGAAAAAAATAAAAACAAAATCGAGAAAATTCGGGTTTTCTCAAATATCTTCGGAAATAATCGGATTTTTTTACATTTCGAAGCATGACGTTGTAGGGTTCAGCAAGGCACACCTTTTCTCTAATTTAATCATCTTTGTACCTCTTCTGGTTTGCGAGATCCCTGTACTGTGCATTCTTATATGGGACACCGTGTATACAGAATTATATAATATATATTTATAGATTATTGTTTCAAACCCCTTGACCAGAACACACAATATTGCTATAGATCTATAGTTTATTATGTCAGTTTGATCACCTTTTTTAAAGACTGGACAAATTTTAACTTTTTTCCATTTATCAGGAAATATTATTATTTTTAACGACAAATTGTAAATTGTGTTTAGCGGTCCCGCAATAAAGCCCACCAGGAAATTTTAAACTTGCTAAATTATACCTGAGCGAAAGTAAAACTATTCATCGCTGAGGCTAGAAGATATTTTGTATATTTTTAGGTTATAAACAAGCCAGAAGTAAAGTCAGCTTCACTGAATTATCTAGAGAAGTTATTAAAAGATAAATTCAAAGATCAATCTGGAATTATATATGCAGGAACACAAAGAGAATGCGAAGATCTGGCTACAGATTTAAGGAATCGAGGTCTGAAGGTCGCTCCGTATCACGCAAATTTAGAAGGCCCTGTCAAAAGTAAAATTCACAAAAAATGGTCAGAAAACTCTTATCAGGCTGTGATTGCTACTATTGCTTTCGGAATGGGAATAGGTAATGTACTGTTGTTGTGGTCACGGTAAACTAACACATTCTTGGTTGTTGTGAATTTAATCTTTGTTACATGATGATAGGAAACATTACATTTTATATCTGAATCTAGTGGGAGCCCTTTTAACACAATGTATTCCTCAAAAAAAGGAATTTGGATATCCAAAAGTAACATATATTAAGAGAATATATTTAGAATATTTCCTTACAAGTATCCCAATGTCATATATGCTTGATGGGAGAATTGAATCAAAGAATTAAGCAGATATTCATTATCTTTGTTTATATCATTTATTTTTTAGATAAACCTGACGTTAGGTTTGTCATCCACCATACAGTGCCTAAAACTCTGGAAGGTTTATATCAAGAAAGTGGTAGAGCTGGACGAGATGGAAAAAAGGCTGACTGCATAATAATGTTTAATCTTGCTGACTGGTTAAAAAATTTCTCCATGACTAAAAACAAAAAGGAGGAGAAAAGTGTAACAGATGTATTGCATTATTGCATAGACGTTGCTACGTAAGTTAGATTTTGTATTTTAATTTTCACGATTCCACTAGTTAGATGTAAAACTAATTTAGAAGTTGTTTCTGTCTCTTTTGGATTTTATGTTTAATATGCACTATTGTGTGAAACAGATTATTTCTTTAAATTTTCAATTTATATAATTGGTACTGGCCCATCGATCTCTTAACAGATTAATCTATTTCCATTTAGTGAGATATTTAATTATAATGCATCACATGGAAATGTCACATATAGCAGAGGAAGAACATGCACATGGCGTCTCCCCAATTGGCAATGTTGCAAGGGCACACCACCTTAAACAGGCTGTTATAATACTTTTGATAGTTAAAGATTCTACTTAATGGAAATCTAGACAGTAATAATAGACATGTGGATGTCAAATTTTCACTATTCACTTTTTGTCAATAAAACGTATGAGTTATCTAGTTGAAATTTCTACTATCAACTTTCTATGGCACATGTTTACTTTCTAATGGCATATTAATGTTTTTTTTTATACCACTTTAAGAATATATATCCTTGCTTTCTGGTTACTGCTACTGAAGCTTTTGTACCGTACAAGTCATTGTAAAGCTTAATATCAATTTTTCCTAAATGAATGTTTCAATAAGTGTCTATAGCTAAGAAACAGACCTAATGCGTTTTTCCATGATATCTCCTTTATACAGGGTGTCCAGTAAATTCGGGGCAAACTCTCGGGAGCTTATAGGGGATCTCAAAATAAGTCTAGTGTTTCATATAATTTTTTTCCCACAGCGCCTCCTAACGAATATATAGGGTCGCAAAGGTATACTCGACATTTCTCATTCTTGGTTTTAACTTTTAAACCACTCTGTATAATTGAATAAAATTTTGGGAATTTCTTAAGGGGATTATTATCCTTAAATCGACATTACAATGCGCTCTTTAACGTTTTAAGGAAGTCAGAAACGAACTGGCTCTCACACAAAACGGACGAAATTTTTGACAGGTGTCATTCAATTGCGACGAAAATATGATTTTCAGATACTCCCAATATTTTACTAAAAAAAGGTACTCTTCATTTGTTTCGATTAAATCAACCGTTTTCGAGAAAATTTAACTTTTAATAGTTTCTAATTTCAGTATTCTTTAATAATTATTATGGTGGAATTAGACAAACTTCAGGTTAGTAAGCAGGTTGTTTCACTGACACAACAAGGTTGACAAATTTGGTCAAAAACGCTTATTAGTCGTACAAAAAAGAATTTAATTATGGCAGAATACTCTCTCGTACAATACACTGACATGCATTTGGTTTATGGAGAGGCTTTGTGTAATTCATTGGAGGCAAGGAGAATTGTATAGTATAGTAGAAATTTTGAATTTAATTAAAATTTTTAAAATAAAAAAAAATAATAATCTTAAATTTTAATGTACGCCACTGAAGTAGACCCGCCTTACAAAGTTCTTTTTGAATTTAATGTCTTAGGCAATAACATATCCAAAAATGATAAAAAAATCCTTTGAAAAAAGTCATTAAGAATTAAAAAAGAATCAAATTTAACTTGGCCCACAAGACATGGTTTTCCCAAAATTAAAGTATACATTTTAATTTTGTTTATATTGATTTGGTTTTTAAATAGTCATTATTCCGAACCCTTTCTAATCTTTTTTGCCCATTTTTACATCTTTATTTCATTTGGCCGATTTTTGCAACGACCTGAAATACATTGGTTTTTGAAAAATACCTACTTTTCTGTACGCCACTGAAGTTTATTTATTTATTTATTTATTTTTCAAATAGGATATATCCTAATTTACAATATTCAAATTATAATAATACTTAATACATAAGAAATGCTTATACATAAAACATTTAAATTTACAGTAGATGTACAAATTATGATAGTACGTAATACACAAGAAATGCATATACATAAATCATATTTAAAGATTCTATTATTTGACAATCCGATATTCATTTATTTGACAATTCATGGATTTTAAATATTCTAAACCCACACAACCATATTTAGACCTTTTTTAAAAGTATCCAATGAAGGAGAGACTCGTAAATTTTGAGGTAAACGGTTAAATTTTCGTAGACCTTTAAAGAGAAGAGAATTCATTGCTCTAACAGAATTTGTTCTTCTAATATATATATTATCGCGGTTCCTTGTTCCATAGTCATGGACATCCCTGTTAAAGGTAATTCGTTTTAGTAGGCCCTCTTTGCAAAGTTCTTTTTAATCCCAATACCTTAGGCCATAACATATCCAAAAATGATTAAAAATTCTTTGAAAATAAAAAAGTTATTAAGCATTAACGAAGGTTCCAATTTAATTTTGTCCACAGTGTAAAGCACTTAATATTTGTAGTATACTCATAAACACAGGATTCAATTTTTAAATCAACAGATCTTTGAATTTTTGTAGTATTTTTAGATATACCTACTATATTCAAAGAGTGCTGATAAGATGTTAACTTTAACTTATTTACCAAGTCACTGGTGATTAAAGATATTTGAGACCCAGTATCCATTAAGCCTCGAGCTATAATATATTTACCCTCTTTTACCTCTAACTTGACCTTGAAAGTTGGCAAAAGTATGCTATCTCGCTGGATATTGGCAGAACCCACCGTAACTACCCTTTTGTCTGGTAACAGTGCCTGACCCTGATTGCCTTTCTAAGTGAAGAAGATAATTGTGCTCCTTATGGCAAACCGAACAACGAAAAATAATTTTGCATTTTCCTGGATGATTATTTAGACACAACCTACAAAATTTATGCTTATCTATAAAAGAAATTCTATCAGGTACAAGACAAGATTTAAATTTTGTGCAATTGTAAAGTTTGTGCCCCAATATAGAACAAAAAGGAAATTTTTTATAATTTTTTTTACTCAAAGCCAGATGAGAAAATTAGGTTTTTTTCTTTAACTTTATTTTCATGAGTGTTATTGCTAGCTTCTAAAGCTGTAGCTCTGTTTTCCAGGTAAGATAAAATTCTTGCAAAGAAGGTAATTTAGTATCATCTCGATCAATTTGTTAAGATCTATTAGTGAATTGATCTATCATTCAAATTCAAAATCTTTATTGCCATTATGGTTACAAGATCATTGGGTCGTCAATATCTTTACTTAACCTTAGAGAACTAAACTTTAAAGAAAGGGAATAGTTATTTTCCTAACAAGTGCGCAAAGTGATACTTTTCCGCACGCGACTGATGTTGATCGAACGACGCGAAGCGGAGTTCGGTCAATCAGTCGAGTGCGGAAAAGTCACTTTGCGCAAGTGTTAGGAACAATATTTTTTCTACGAGCGCAGTCCAAACAAGCACAGAATAATAATGACCCATATTTAAATAAAAGAAAAAGTATCTGTCAATTAACCTACTGTTGCTTTACATGAATATTATTGTTGACCTGAAATGACTTAAAAAGATATGGTTTTTGGTTTAAGTTGTAATATCGCGAATTACGGAAGCTTTGAGAGAAAAGAGCCTGTTTTTTGGGATACTTCGTTTTACACCTAGATTTGTTTAAAATCTGTCAATCTGACAATTATAAGTATTGTTGCTTGACATAATTTTTTA
>MU183878.1:133832-149561 GCA_016904865.1 Pissodes strobi | reverse complement strand
CCAAAAAATTTGCATCTGTCTAAATCCAAGCCAAAATTCACAAAAGAGCAAGCAGAACACATCTTAGCATTTCTTTTGAGTAAAAAATATTTGATTGTAAGAAGAGGCTATAGTTTAGTTTCAACTTTGTCGTATATAGATAGAAATATTGATCAACCGTTTGACAGTAAGCGGCTCGGAAGCCAGGTTCTTATGGAGTATACAGGTACTATTGCAGGTATTCCACCTCATGTCAAGAAGACATCATCTAAAAATAATGATAATGTTTCAGAAGAAATTACCCATAAATTAGAGTGCTCTCGTAATAATTATTCAACAACTGCTATGTCTGTACCATCAATTAGCAAAGTTGATCTCACACTTAGTGGTACTGAGAGTGATTCATCATCAGAAAATACAAACCCTAGAAGGACTGGCTGTAAACGTTCTAAAAGAATTCTGTCTGATTCTTCAGAAAATAGTAGCACTTCTTCTACAGGTGGTCTAAATGATGGTAAATGCCAAATAAGAAAAAAAGGGGGATAATTGTTTTTATTATGTATTCACTTTATTATAAAAGGAACAAGCTTTTAAAATAATTTTTCGAAACAATATTATTGCATCAAATATAAAAGCACACTGGCAAATACACGCTGTTGTATTTTGATATCAAAGATACAGTGGCTTAGTGCATAGTGCATTTACGAGGGAAATAGCAACACTTCATTTATCTAAGGCATATTACACATCTAACTCCTCTTCCGATTCCTTCTTCAACTTGAATTGCTTGAAACAAAGACCTCAAATATTACGCAGCCAAATCAAGAATTGGAAAGACCTTTAGCTGAGAGAAGGGAATATTTCAAACGGGAGTTTAGCGAATTAGTGGTTATCAGTGGAAGTATGTCACCAATAAAAAGTTTAGAAAGTCAATCGAGTTTTTAATGAATACGAAATATGTAAATTGAGAATTAGCTATGGTAATTTGCAGAGCAGTGGCTGTCAGTGCACAGAAATCAATGAAAGAATGCCGTTCCTTGAGCAGATTAGTTAAACTTTATGTTGCACACACATAACCTATAAAGTGAATGTAAATGAGAAAAGAAACTGACGAACTGAAAAATTAGTAATTTATGTGGTGATACAAATCGCAACCAAGAACATTTTAAGGACAGTCTTTTCAAAAAGGTGATAATATTACATTGACAACTTATAAAATCTGGCGCCAATTATAGCATTTTTTAGAAAACATTGAATTTTTGGTGAAGGACTATAGTGTAGGTATGCTGATTATCTTATAGTATGTCCTGAGTCAAATGATTTTTAATAATATGGTAGGTACTTTATTTTAAATTACCAATAGCAAAAATTAGAGGTTATTGCCAAAACCAATTTAATGTTCTTGTTTGTTATTTGTAATTTTGAACTATACAAATACTGTAAAATGTTTCGTATAACTTAAAAGATTGTATTATAATAAATCGTAGTAGGACAAAGTAAAGTTTTACATCAGATACAAGTCTCACAATAATAATCATTTATTTAGAATTTGGCAAATTCATGAGTACAAATACGCAAAGAAAAATAATTTAATATAAAATGATGCACTGTAATTATTTTATAGAAACGTAAATCTCATTATTTTATCCAATATCACACAAATAGAAAATAGATGTCAGATATGTCTAAATTCGAGACAAAAACATTCAAACGATTTAGGATTTTATATTTAACCGTTTAATACTTTGTTTAATTATTAATGATAATAATAATAATAAAAATAATAATAAAGATCTCTATTTCTGATTATGTTATACATTACACTCTGAAAACAAAGAAAAAACATACAAGCACAAAAAGAAAATTCATCAGGATAAAAAAAAATTATTAAAGTAGTTGTGCCTTTTAGCTTACATATTCTTCTATAGAATATGGTTCCATCTCAATTAAACATTTTTTCAATTTAAGTTTAATTTGCTTAACATTATTTATAATTTTTAAATCATCTGGCAAATTATTAAATAACTTGAGGCACATATATAACTAGTACCTTTTTCAGTGCGTGTCAATCTATGTATTGGATAATTAACATTTAAGGTTCTAGTATTATATCCATGACAAGTCTGTATATTAAAGGTTTCTCTGTTTTTGAAAAAGTACATTAAGCATTCATATATGCAGAGACCAAAGAATAAAGAAGAGAAAAGAAGGAGCTTGTGTGCCATTTGACACTTAATACGTGCGACGAACTTCTGAAACATCGAGGAGGCTGCGGAGGAACCATATATGACTCCTTCTGACATTATGTTTTGGTGCTTCCTAAGTTTTGATAGTATTTCTTGTGTTTAAAGCTATTTTTTGCGATTTACTTCGATTTGGAACATTGTTTATTTGTTTAATAATATTATTGTAGATATTGCGTTAGTTCATATAGTGTTTAATTAGATATTTAGTGGTAAAAGTGTGTATTTTGGACTGAAGAAGCAAAGTAAACATGGTTAGTTGTGCAGCTTGTGGTCTTTCTGAAACTCCATCAAATTCAGAACTTGGAATAACATTTCATCGGTAAGTAAGTATTTTACCCCTTATTTTTCTGTTTCTTACCATTTAATAAAGCAAAATTATAAATTGTTTAATTGTCAACAAATAAGTGACAGATGGGCGTACCCGCAAAAAATATAGCATTAAAAGTCAATGTTTGCAAGAATATTGGACCGTGCAAAAGTAATACTTTTTTCTCCGATTGACAGCAAATATTAATTTTGCAGACACATATCAATCAGCAAAGTATTACTTTTCCTGTCCAGGCAGCAAAGTAAGTACTTTGCTGCCTAGGCAGCAAAGTGATTAGTCTCCATGAGAATAAAACGTTTGACATAAGTTGTCAAACTATAATTATTATGGACATATACAGGGACGGCTGGTACATAAGAACTGCAGAGCTGCAGAACCACCAAAATTTTGAAGAAGCTACTTCACTAAATTAACGATTCCTCAAAATAATAATGTAAAATTAAATCACCCAATTTTCGGCCGGGAATGCTGTTATATATGCCATCTCCGCTCATATACACTGCGAACACGCCGCCGACGCCGGCCGGTGTATGCTCTAGACGGACTACAGTTCACCAGTAAATTTAATATAATTTCCTCGCGACGATATGTGAATGTCCTTATCTGGGCTGCTATTATTCGTGCACAGCTGTTCTTCTCAACCTAAAGAATGATACAGTCGTCAATTCGCAGAAATGTGCTATATAATTTTAATAGGGAAAATTTCGTAGTTATTTAGCTGCATTCGTGACAGTACTTGCCGGTTTTTACAAATATATAAGCTCGCGCGCGTTTTATATAGCTAATTTGAAGAGACAATTATTAATTAATTGATGTGTCTAGTTTGTTGTAGTTGTATTGTTTTTGTTTCTTGTTATTGTTAGTAGGTTGTTGTGTTGTATAGACTGTAGACTTTCATAAAAATGGGTGTAGTGCATAATTATTTAGTGAACGTTAAAAGATTTTTTAAATACACTTACGAGGAAAAACTTGCATTGAAAAATAGAGGTAGGCCATTACCAGATATTTCTATTGAGATAGGCGGTGTTAGCAGAGGAAAACCTTACACACGTTACTTTAATAAAGAGATTTATTCTCGAAATGACTGGACTTGTGGATGCAATAAAAAAATGCCGTTTTGCTTTCCATGTGTAGTTTTCGGAGGTGATAAAACATGGTCGGAGACAGGTGTAAGAGACTTGGTTTAACGGAAAAAATAAAGAAACATGAAAATTCGGAGAATCATATTCAAAATGCTATGGAATATGCTTTATTAGGTACAGTTAACCAGCCCCGTCTCCAGGGGTGAGATGGGCAGGCAGCCGCCTCGGGCGGCCGATTTTTAGGGGCGGCCGTTTTTATTTTTTCTATAAAGTTTTAATCTCGGTTTTAATGTGCTTGTCTGCAACACGGTTAACACTCTCGCAATTAATACCTATATATCAAGGGGTGTTTCACTCATGCAATAGGTGTACAAATCTCATACATTCGTGTTGCAGTCCCGCATACAGTCGATACAGTCTCATGCAGTCGTAATACAGTATTTAGGAATTCCTTGCAGCCCATGCAGTTATAGGTGCAGTCACACGCAGTAGCGTTCACGAGAAATCGTATGCAGTCGCGGGAATTCGAGCGTGCAATCTTGTTCAATCTTGTCACAAGACTCTACGTTGAAAGCCACACAAATGAACGCGCGCGCACGCACTATTCCCGTAATTTTTATTTTCAATTTGGTGTTCTTTATTTTTACATTATTTGTTGTAATTTTGATGTGGCAGGAGCTAAAATTTATTATTGGGAGTATATGCAAATGTGTATGGATGTATCAAGGGAGGGCGAGAGTTTAAAAGAGTATGGTTAATTTCCCGAATGGCCCTCCGCTCGCTTCGAGGCACAACCAAACCAAACTAACCTATACTACCCCAAATTTAAAAAAAGACACAAACATAACCTTAAAAAATATATAAAACAAGTCTCGTCACCGACGGGAATCGAACCCGGGCTGCGGGCCACGCCATATCACAAGCACAGGATCTGACCACTGCACTAAAAACCTGCTGAAGGCAATTGCAATGCAATTGCGGTCCAGTGAATTCACTGGACCGTATACACACGAGTAAATAAAAGAGTTACGGAAATAGTACGTGCGCGCGCTTAGGTTCATTTGTGTAGCTCGCTACGCAGACGTTACTAATTTTGTCAGATATTGCTTATAAAGCGGCATCATTTGGTTTTCTTTTGGTTCCATAGTAACTTTAAGGCGATTTTGTGAGGTTGTGTTTTGGTTGACACCGATGAATATAATATAAAAGCCGGAAAAAGATATGTAATAAATTTTTTATTTTTTTAGAACTTGTGCTTAGACATAATTTTGATTGGATGGTTAATGATTTTTTGTTGTACCAATTATCCCATTATAGTCAAGATCTCATAACGAATTTTCGGTGTTTGGTTTATACTACAACTCGCACGGTGACCGTGATACCTTTACGATAAATAAATTGGGAACTGAAGCTCTCGTGGTCTTTCTTTGTACAGGGTATCCGGATTTCGTTGTACTTGCGGGGTAGCTCCATTAATTTTAAAGTTAGCAGGATACGGTTTTCTTAACACGTTGCTGCTTTTTTGTGAAACGAAAGATACGGTAAATAGATTTTTATAGCCACCATCGTTTTTTAGATACAGGGTTCTCCCTGCATTTGCACTTTTGGGGCATACCTCGTATTTTGAGAACGGTTAATTACGATGTTAATTATATTGCAAATGCAAAAACTGTATCTTATAAATATTTTAACGTACAATCAGTTTTTTCATAAAATTCATAATGCTCGATATACAGGGTGGTCAACGAAAACTTTTCACCCCGATTTTTCTTCTTTAAAATTAAAATTTGGAAAACCCTTCGATTTCTGATTCGTGCCTGTTTTCAACCTTGTCACTTCAGCCCCCTGAAGGTGATGGAGCTTCACTCCTAAAATTTGAAATGGGTTAAAAAAGGAGTCGAGTGGTATCTCATTTTGAAGGTCTTTTGAACCTTATTACAATTTCCGAATTTGACGTCTCTACGCTCATACCCGTTCATGTGAGCCCTTGTCAAAATATATAAAAAGTATTTATTTTTTAATTAATTATTACTTAACTAATGAGAGCAGTGACTACAAAGTTAGTAGATGTAATCAGTGTCAACTGACCTTCGAAATTTGGTATTGCTAAATCTCCAGTATCATATTAAAAACTCACCCCAATTACAATGATTGAGTAATACTTTATTTCGAAGGCCCTTTGACCCTCATTACATCTACCAACTTTGTAAAAATAGTTGCTAGCTCTTATAGTTAATTAATTATTAATGAAGAAGTAACACTTTTCCAAAATGTTGACTAGATGTCACATAAAGAGAAATAAGAGTAGAGACGTCAAACTCGGCAGTTGGTAATAAAGGTCAAAATATTTTTAAAATGAGGTATCAGACGAGCGAAAGGACATCCACACCACAGTTCCGTTATGGAGCTTAATTAAACCAATAGAAATACACAAAAGTGACAGAATTTATGAAATTTGAAAAATGTAAAACAAAGCGAGTAACTTTTACTGCTAAATTAGAACTGATTTTAGGCATGCCTTGCGTTAGCTTGGGTTAATTTTAGTTTGTTGAGCCCCGGAAGCTATATGCGTTTTCTCTTGCTTCGCCCATTAACTGTGGTGTGGATGTACTATTGCATCAGACGACTCCTTTTCCATAACCCCTAGGGGTTGAAGTGACAAAGTTGAAAATATTCACAAGTGTTTCCATAGAATCAGAAATGGACGGTTCCGAGCGTTCCAAATTTTCATTTTAAAGCCGGAAAACCGAGGTGTAAAGTTTTCATTAGCGCACCCTGTATAGACTAAATTTTGGTTTTCTTAAATGGGAGACCCTGTATATTTTTTCCTCGTTGTATATAGTAATGATTATACGAGTATAATATTCGATAATATTTAGAACTCGGTTCCCAATTTATCTATCCTTAATCGTTGGAGTACTACCACCGTGCAAAATTGCCCATTAAATCAAACACTATAAATGCGTTATAAGCTCTCCGACTATCAGAGATCTTAGCGATATGCACAAAAATGAAACACTCTACAGTCCACTGCTTTTTCGAATATTTATTTACATTCTCATGCAGTCCCATGCAGTCGGTGCAGTCACCTATCATATTTATGCAATCAATGCAGTCAAATGCAATCTTTATGCAGTCAAATGCAATAGGTGTACAAATTTTAGTGAGTGAAACACCCCTTGCTATATATATATTTAATTTTTTTACTGAAATGTTTAATCTAAAAACCCGTACGAAAAACAAAATTAGGTAAATTATTTACAAATTTAATGCTGCCCGCGGCGTTCTTTTAACACGGCACAAAATAATTTTCCAATGAACCTAAGTCTTGAACCTAATAAGATTGGCTTAAGTTTAAATAAGTGGGGAAATGAAAAAGTATAATGTATTATTTCATAGTTAGGTAATGTGAATTTAAAAATATTATTAAAATTTTCTTAGGTTCATTCGGTACCTTTTTATACAAATAAATAGTATCGTTATTTGGTATTCAGCTAAAACAGTGGAAGCCAGTGAGGTAAGGCGCTAGGGCGCCTCCCTCCCTACTTGGATAATTAAATATTTAATGTAGTTTTTGACAAGGATTTTGTTGATCGTATCAAGAAAAGGGAAAGTGTATGTAACGAAACCTATTTTTTTAATGAAATATTTTTGCTGGGCGAATTTCTAATTCATCATTTTACGCCGTTTGACCTTGAAAATTGTCAAAATTTTCGCCTGTGGCGCATATTTCCGCCTCTGGCGCCCTTCCCTAAGTATATACAAATATTTTGATTTTGCCTCCCCTGAGCAGCACTGCCTCTTTAACAGGTCACGAGCCGCCACTGGACATATACATTTCCATAGCAACCAACCGTTCCAACAATTGCGATTTCTATCAAATTTTGTCTTAATTTATAACTACAGGAAGAATAAAAAGATTGTGGGAATTGTAATAATTTGCAAATATACAATATACATATATCATTATAAACAGTCGGAGAAAAAATTATATGTTCAACTCGGCAGCAAAGTAGATTGACTGCCATAGCTGAATTCCTAGTCTCGCTACGCTCGGCTATGAACTATCAGCCGCGGCAGTCAATCTACTACTTTGCTGCCTAGTAAAACAAATAACTATTCTTTTATATCGTTTCACATACCACGTTACCTTTTGCCGTGGATATGTTTTTGCCTGTAGGGCATGTGTGATAGTGGGTTTTTGGAGCTTAAAGCTTTTGGCAAAAAAGGATTTTGATCCTACAAAAGCAGGGGGTTATTGAATTTCGGATTTAGTTTAGCAACCCAACTAAAGAATCGATCAAATTGGCCTATAGGATTCACATTATTAAGGTTCTAGTTGGAGGTAGCATTTTTAGAAATTAATAACCAAAACTGTCTAAAGTGTGGGAGACTCAGTCTAATTTTCTCTGGTATCGGGTGTTAAGAGATATAGGGAATCAGAGTTAGTTAGTTGTTATTCGGCCTATATAAGCATTTTATCGTCATTTCGTTATTTAAAGAGCACCTTCCCAAGCTCTTCTCGACCGTGGTCGGTACAAGATCATAATTGTTTGTTTGTTTTATTTCTCTATATCTGTTTAAATTTTTCATTACCTTTATTTTTGAATTAAACTGATTTTGAGTTGAAAAGTAGCTTTCAGGCAAAAATTTAATTCTGATTATCTGTTTAAATTTATTGATTTCACTTTTGTTCTTACCTAATTATTGTAATTGTTTTTTTATTGAAATTGTGTTCATCACAATATTTGCCAGCTTAAATAGCTATTTATTTTATTTATTATTTGTACTCTGTTAACTCTTTAATTTAAAACATAATTATTGTCTACAGAAACAACTCTGCGCAAATTGGCGGAGGCATATTTAATTAAATATAATTCTTCCTTCAGCTTGTTTTGGCATTTTTTAGGATTGTTAATTGAGAAGAATTATTTCTAGCTATCTCTTGCCAATTTTTATGTTAAAAAACCAAAGCTTAGACAAGCGACGCTCTCTGCCAAATTGAAACGGAGTTGTAACAACATTCTTAGTGAACTCTTTAACTGCCTTGTACTGTTTTTTTTCATGCTACTGAGTCCACACGCATTCGGACTACCAGGACAGCTTCCAGTGACGTCACAGGACAGATCCTAGGCACTGCAGTAAGTTTCAGTAAAACTCTCCAGGAAGTCCGGAGGATCCATGAGGTGATTAAAGTGCAGATATCACCAAGAAAATTCAATAAAATCTAAGTTCGCTTGTATTTGTTTTTGGTTTGAAATAATAACTTTTCATCTTCAACCTATTTTGAATTACTGTCTGAACCGACCGACCGATAACAACAGTGTGGAAAATTCCGCATTAAATAGTACGAAGATATAAATAATAAATACTGAATTCTTATGTTGCCCATCAAGTTCATTTAAAACTAATTTTTGTCTTTTAAATATATCAGTCGATAATTATCTAGTTAATATAGAATGAAAATTAATATTATGGATTGAATCTATATAAATACAGCAGTAGAATATATTATTTAAAATTGTTAAATAATTTCAAATATGCAGTTCATATTTTATGCTTAAAGATTGGTCGCTTCGTACGGTGGAAAAAGGTGAAACATTTGCGCGTCCGTGCAATTTTTTTTGATATGTGGTTCTGATGGAATGGTTGGACAGGAATTTTGAATCTATCTTGTACCGACGACCAGTGTAAGAGGTTGGGAAGGTAGGCTTGACATTTTCTTTTTTTTTGCGTTATCTGATTGTTATTTCATGTTTTTATATCGCATATAGAGGATAACTAGGATAACCAGTAAGTCCTAGATAACCCCAACTCAATCGAATTTGGGCATAGGCAGAAGCGGTTACAGTCGAGGCCCCGATACGATCGCATGGTTATAGAATAGTTGGACGAGCTAAGTATTAGCCAATCAGAATAGAGAGATAGGTTGTTTGTAAAGACCAGTGAATTCGTCTAATTCTTTTATTAATTTTCATTTAAGTATTCGTTTAATTTTCATTCTCGTTGCTAGTCAATTTATTCAAAAAAAAAACTACATTTTAAACAGTTTCATAAGTTATATTTACATCTGATTATATAGATTTAAATTTTTCAAATTTCACCACTCATATTTATAAATTATAAAATTAATTATTGTTTTAAAATTCCTTTATTTATTTTATCGCAAGATCGAGATCTGTGAGACAATAATTATAATGGCAAATTTCCGATATTCTTATCTTTATAGTTATTGATCTTTAAGTATTTATATTTAGTTCGCATTATCTCTAGGAACTCTGGCGCCCAAAATATAAAAAAAGTTGATAAAAGAGACAACTCACCCCCTCAGAAAAAACGAATCTCATACTTAATTAAATTAAATAAATTTCCTTTCGCTACAAATTCGTGTCCAACTAAATTTTTCCTTACAAATTGGCGACTGAGCTAGTATTTCATTATTAAGTGACGCCCAACTGATCAATTCGCTACAAAATATGGTATTTTAAAATTAGTATCTTAATATATCTACTATTTCAAACTTGGAGGATTTCGGCACTCAACTCGTGCGAAAAACCGTCTCGTTTGAAAACTACTACTTTCAACATTCGTTATGCAATATACTACATCTTGACATGCTTATTTTTTGAATATTTCCGATTTAATGCGAGATTATATAAGATCTTATTGAATGTAGCACGTGGGAAGTTAGTATATGCCGCATTTAGGGAAAAAATAATGCTGTATTTTGCACTCATCGGTTTATTAATTCTGAATTTAATAATTCGCTTGAAATTGCCTCTTTTCTCAATGTAAAATTAACTATATTTTAAGTATAGGTTAGCTATATATTTGTATTCTTAAGCCGTTGTGACCATTTATTTTAGTTGATAAGCTAGAGCGATGTACCTTATTATTAAAATAACTTGGCTTGATTTGCATTATATTATCGTAAACAGCCAGCGAGTCGATTTATATTTCTAAAGAATTCTGTTAGCCTGCAAAAAACGCTGCGTTTGACTTGTTGATCCGTATTTTGGTAGTAGTTTTTGTGACCTTCGTCACGGAATAACAGATATGGGCTATGTATCGCGCGTTTTTCTTTCTCGATTTAGATTTTTTAAGGTTTATCATTCTTGTTAAAGCATTTCCTAGCATTTCTGGAAGAATGTAATTTTAGCTCACTATTCGTGGCTTCCGCCGTCATTTATCATCATAATAAGCGAGAATTAAGGCGTTTATTTTCTTAGAATTATTCCTTGTATCGAATCACTCGTCAAGTTTTCAGCCCATTACTACTTGTGTCGCAGTATTTAATTTCGAAGGCAAATTGACGGAAGACGGAACGTTGGAGAAGTCTTTTCTTGTTTGCTCGCCTGGGGAACGTTTGCCAGTATAGCGGGAAACTGCACGTTTTAAGTATTGTCATATAATACAACCCTTTTGATAGGGGATTTACTGTGTGGTTTCTGTTTGTGTTTTAACACGACCGATTCGTGGGGCTCTACATGCTTTACTAGCGGCTTCCACGTTCGTCCCATAAGACCGAGACCGTCGAATCTCTTCTAATACACCCTCAAGTCCGAGTCTGAGGGTTCTTCTGCTGGGCCAGAACTTTAATTAAAGGACTGCAACTTTTTCTCTGAAAGGCCGGAAGCAGGTCCACAATTTTTTTTTCCCCTGGAAGGCTGACGAAGGGCCTTAACTGGTGGTTCCCGCACTAGAGGCCATCGACCGACAGAGTTCGACGACGGGATTTGGGTATAAGTTTTGTGTCTCATTGTTTCGTATGTTTACTCTTCGTTTGCTTTTATTGATATAAATCAAAACATTGAATTGAGGTAGCTCATTGATTTTAATTAATTTAATTTACATTTATTCGCTGGTTTATCGGACCAGTTAATCTAATTGCTTTGAGTTGTTTTCTCATTTTAAAAGTCAAGCGCTGGCTGGATAACTTCAATCTTTTCATTAATTAGTCGGCCGATATAACCGCTCTGAATTTTATCTTTTTATCATATGAATCAAGCTAACCATAGTTTTAATCTGATCTGGTGCTTTTATTAACTTCTCAAGTTTTTTGATCTAATCATTGTGTCCGCTCATTGCGGCATATTATCACCATCAGTGCAGCTATTAGCGCACGCATACCTAGTTGTAAGAAGCTTAGTCTGCGTCAAGTGATCACTTTGATAAGTAGTGTTTAGTGCATTTAGTGAGGTTTTCCAACTGAATTGGTCTCTGTACGTACAATCTCCATATTGTACTCTGTTTATTTTATTAATTACTTTAAGTCATTTAACATTCTTTTGTCTACTCAACCACATTTTACTATAACCATTTTTATCCAGATAGATTGTTGCTGTGTTTGCAAAAAATGGATTTAGTAGCAAATATAGTGTCCATTAAATTTTTAGATTGTGTTTTCTTGATAGGTTAAGTTGGTTGATTATAGTGCCATAATTATTCTCATTGAAAGTTTGAAATTAAGTACTAAGAACCGGTTAACTTTATGAGCGAATCTAGCCACTCGGTACAACACCTGCCGAGCTTTTTCCGTTTAGCTGGCCAGAACGGGTGGCGCTCAAACGACCCCACGACAGGGGCCGGGCTTTGTAACGTGACTCTCCGGGGCTAGGTTCATTTTTTTTAATTAATTGGGGAAAAAAAATCTTTGAGTTCAATCATAAAAAAAGTTGTTTTAATTTTTGCAATGCTCCTTAATTGCAATCTTGTTATAGAAGGCGATATATAGGGGCAACTGATTAAAGCGTATTTTACTTTTAGCTTAAAAATTGCACGATAACAATAAGATAATTAGAAGTGAGAGTAAATAGTATTATCATGGTTTTTCGGTCCACTTTAAAGCATCTGAAGGCGGTGAACGCAATTTTCTTATGGTTGATTTGGTCCGCAAAGTCTTGCAACTCTTGATGTCTTTTGGTGAAAATATCCAACGGTTTTTGAAGACGACGACACGTAGCAATTAATTGATGCGCTTCTACCGAAGCGCGATCACAGCACATTGTCGTTATCACTGGCGCAACCTAAAAACCAAATTAATTAATTATTATTAATATACAAATCTAATACAAAAACATTAGTGCTATTGTGGACCATACATCAGAAGTGAAAGTTCATCCGCTCTAAACAGAAATTGAGAATAGTCTACATGCCTGCTCAGTGTATTGGGTATATGACGCATAACTTTCTCTCCCCATATGTATTTATCTTTTGTTAAATAATAAAATAATATATTTTGAATGCTGCATAGGTTTTCATAAATAAAACAATATTTTCATTTTATGCCAGTACTGTGACATGAATGGTAGAACATACTATATATTTTTACTTTTTGCAAACTGGCTGACACGAATGTTAGAACATACTATACACTAAGCCCCGGCCTGTTCAACGATCGATTCTTGTCAGAGAAATATAGGCGGGTTCGACGCGGACAACGTTGAAGAGAAAATCATTTTATTATTTAGACGAAAATTTTCATATTTATAAAAATTTTGCTTGAAATGATGAAAATCGCTACTCTCATTATTTAGATGCAAATTCTCATATTCATAAAAATTTAGCTTGATTATAATAAGAAGAAACGTCATTTTTATTATTTAGTCGGAAATTTCCATATTCATAAAAATTCGGCTTGAAATGATAAAAATCGCCACTAAGATGAAAATTTTCGTATTCATAAAAACTTAGCTTGAAATAATGAAAATCTCCAATCTTACTATTTATACGGACATTTTCATATTCATAAAAATTTAACTTGAAATATAATGAAAATCTCCAATCTTAGTATTTATACGGACATTTTCATATTCATAAAAATTTAGCTTGGAATAATGAAAATCACGCCAGTAGGTATAGTATGTATGTTCACTAGCCACCGCCGCGGTGGAGGTGCGCAGTAGCAAAAATCGACCACGTGGGCTACGCCATATTTAAGGCGTGGCACCCGACAGCTGACATTTGACAAGTGACAGATGATAGTTGACAGAGCATCAACCACGTGGGCTACGCCATATTTAAGGCGTGGTATCCGACAGCTGACAGATGACGTTTGTTAGTTTAGAGGACGACCGTTGACAGTTCACAGGCACGTTCGGAATCTCTCGGCCATTCTCGCAAAAACCTAAATTAATAATAAAAGTCTGGGTATCTTGCGGGGATCGAACCACGAACTTTCGGCATGCGATTCAAAGACGATACCGCTAAACCAACCGAACCTTGAAGAATTCATATTTAGAAGTGCATATATGACGCAATAAAGCTTATGTTCATTTAATAATTCGGTTCGGGCTAAGCTAATATCGTTTTACTCTAGATCACCACGTGACCTACTCCATCTACCCCGTATATAGTGAGTCGTCATCATCATCATCATCATGCCAAAGAGACCTAACCACTACTAAGGGGGGTAGTTTTAGGGGTGAGTTTAGCTTAGCCTTATGAAACGCATGTGCAGTTATGATAAGATAATATTTAAATGGTAAGTTAATTGTTTCAACTGTTCATATTTACTTGAAAAGTGGTGTTTTGTAAAAAGTGTGAAGATATTAGCCATAATATTTCAAGTAAATCCTATTTGGATTTGATAGACTGTTATGCCGCCAGCTTGAAAAACAATGAGGTGGTATCCCAAGAACTTGAGATGTACCTACTCAATGTTCTCGACCATTAAATGGACGAAAAATGTGTTCATTTTGTTTAAATCACGTCGGCAATTGTACCAATATGTTCTATGGTAGATGTTATATGAAGTATAAAGATACTGTATACAAGAAGACAAAAAATGAGGAGGAAGAGAAGCAATAAGAATAAACCACGAAGAGAATTGACTACTTTTATCATTTCAAGTAATTATTAATGTAAATTTCAAACAGCTATAATAAATAATAAAAATATAAACTATGTTACATTTGAAGTTATTTATTATTATTAAACCATATACTATATATTGACTTTTAGTAACTGTATACATGAGCTTAGTTAGTAATATACAACAAGTTACAGCTATAAATAAAATTAAACTAAAAGCACTGGTTGAGTTAACCATCTCATTGGTGTTATGGAGAGTAGAATTACCAATGATCAATGTTTTCCATTCTATTTCTGCAAAAGTTAGGTTTTTATACTGAATTCTAAACTTGTAGCGTATATACTGTTACGTTTTTCCCGTGGGTTCTTAACAGAATTACAACTTTGCTATTTTCAACTAATACTCTCTTTATTCACTACCACTGTATACAATTTAACACTCTATACTACTCTTAACTTTACAACTAATATCTATTTAACACTCAATGATTAACTGAACTAACTAACATTCGCCTTAGGTCTGCTTATATATAATCTCCAATCTATCACGAATATTCGGAAAGTATTCCGAGGCCACTCTATATGATCTCGACGAGGCTATCGAGATAATTCCAGCGATCCTGAAACTTCGCGGCCGGCCGGGCGATGATTCATACAGACATAGAAGCGAGCGGCACGGGGCGGCGGCTAGTTCTATAGGGTAGCACAAAAACGTTCGGACGGTTGTTAGTTGTGACATTGCCTTTCTCTTAAACCTGATCGTCCCGATCAGATACTTCATGTCCGTGATATGCTTTCAGCCTGTCGAGGTGGACTACTTTCAGTTTGCTTCTGGGGCTACGCTGAATTCTATACACTACGTCAGTAATTTTTTTGATGACTGTATAGGGCCCTTCCCATACTGGCGTAAGCGTGGGAGATCTTCCTTTCTTCCTTTGCGGATTATATAATCAGACTTTGTCGATCATCTGAAATCCCATAGCATTAGCTTTGAGATCATATCGTGTCTTCATTCGGTCGCTGGCTTTCTCCGTGTTTTCTCTGACTAATTCATGGACGCATAGTAACTTTTCCTTAAGGGAGTCTGCGTAGTCTTGAATTTCTATATCCTGGTTGTCTGGCGTTCCGAATAATGGGTCACAGGGTAAACGGAGTTCTCTTCCAAATAAAACCATGACTGGTGTTAGTCCTGTCGTGTCATGGACTGCTGATCTATAGGCCATTAAAAATAGTGGTATGTGTTGGTCCCAATCCTTCTGATGTTCATCTACGACCTTTGACA
>MU183878.1:123554-133822 GCA_016904865.1 Pissodes strobi | reverse complement strand
CCCAGTAAAATCTGTCGCGAATCTTGTCAATCGTTTTGTTCACTCCGAGATGAGCACCAGACTTTCCATTATGAACTTCTGCCAGAACTTCCGATATCTTCCTCCTTGGTACCACTAACTGTGTCTTCACTACTTTTCCATCGGCGCTTTCCCAGGCTCGTTTAAGAAGTCCATTTTCCACCCACTGAGCCCACAGAGTTTTAAAAGCAAGTCCTTTAGTTGATATCTCGGTCCAGCTTGGTCTTGGTTGATGTTCTTCTTTAGCTCTTAGCAATAGTGCTATTTCACTATCTTCAAGCTGATCCTTTTTAAGTTGCTCTGTGGTCCACTGCTGATCAACCTTAAATTTCGTTTGCCTAATCGGAGTAATTCCTTCTCGTTGATCTATTCTTTGGCAATGCTTACAATTATCCGCGCATGGTCTTCTGGATAACGCATCTGCTTTATTATGCAATCTCCCTGCCCTGTGCTTAACCTTAAAGTTATATTACTGTAACTTTTCAAGCCACCTGGCGACCTGTCCTTCAGGCTGTTTCATATCGAAAAGCCATTTAAGTGGCGCATGATCAGTCCTTATCAGAAGTTCTTGCCCATATAGATATTGATGGAAATGCTCAACAGACCGTACTATTGCTAAAAGCTATTTTCGGGTTACACAGTAGTTACGTTCAGGTTTCGAAAGTGTTCGACTGTAGTATTCGATAACTCGTTCTTCTTCTGCTTGTACTTGCGATAAAACTGCCCCGATGCCGGTGTTGCTTGCATCTGTGTCCAATACAAATTTACCCTTTTGTTCCGGATATCCTAATATTGGACTAGAACATAGAGCCGCTTTTAACTTCCTGAACGCAGAAGCGCAGTTATGATCCCAGCTATAATTTGCTCGTTCTTCAGTGAGCTTATGTAGAGGTGCAGCTATATGTGCAAATCCTTCAATAAATCTTCTATAATAAGTACATAGTCCAAAGAAGCTCCGTAGTTCACGTTTGTCGCGAGGACGAGGCCAGTCCTTGATTGCTGTAATCTTCCGTTGGTCGGTTTGGATTCCCTCTGATGACACGACATGCCCGAGAAATTCAACTTTTTGTTGGAAAAGAAAACATTTCTTTGGATTCAGTAAGAGCTGAGCATTCTTGATTCTAGTAAAAACTTCATGCAAGTTTTGTAGGTGCTCTTCGAAAGTTTTTTCCATTACCATTATATCATCAAGATAGACCAGGCATGTCTTCCAAGTGAGGCCTCGTAGAGCAACCTCCATAAGACGCTCAAAAGTAGCAGGGGCATTGCATAGTCCGAAGGGCATAACTCTAAACTGATATAAACCACTTCCGGTAGAAAATGCGGTCTTTTCCTTATCTTGTTCGTCAATGCCTACTTGCCAATAGCCGGTCTTTAAGTCGAGTGTTGAAAACCAATGAGATCCTGGTAGTGTCGTCAACGTGTCATCAATTCTGGGAAGTGGATAGTTGTCTTTCTTGGTGACGTCATTGAGCTTTCTATAGTCCACGCAGAATCTGGTAGTCCCATATTTTTTGGTGACTAAGACAACAGGAGACGACCATGGGCTCGATGATTCCTCAATAATTCCATCCTCAAGCATTTTATCCACTAATGTGGTAACCTCTTGCTGCTTCGTCACTGGTAGCCTCCGAGGATGCTGCCGTATGGGGTGAGCACTTCCAGTGTCGATTTTATGTTTTATGATGTTCGTTCTTCCAGTAGTGCCATTTTTTCTTTCAAATGCCGTGCTCTGCTCTTTGATAAATTGTGTAGCTCTTTTCAGTTCTTTGGGAGACAGATGATGCCACGACTTCTGGAAATGTTCTAGGACTTCCTTAGGGTTTGTCGAGGGTGTTACTTCTGACTGCGTTTCGCAACTGGTTACCCACTGCACCGGCTCGCAAGTGGCTATCACATCTTCTTTATTGATTTTGATGGAATTGGATGAAATATTTGCTATCCTTATCGGTATTTCTCCGTCGGTTTTGACTAGTGCTTTGTCTACGAGGTGTTTGCAAGGCAAATCGTGATGTTGGATAAGTCCGATGCAGCCTCCAAAATCCTTCTCCAATTTTCCAAAAATTATCTGCTCGGTATTTCCGCTTATTCTGACAGTACATGCCGCCACTACTTTAGTCGTTGTGCCATCGTCTGTTTTGTTAAGGATGAACTCTTCGGTGCCAAGCTTCAGAAGATTAAGCTTGTTGTCAAAAGAGAATCCATGCTGACCGATGAGATCCTTCCCCAAAATAAATTCGTTCTCGATGTCGGCGACTAACACTGTGTGGTGTAATTTAATTCGTCCCAGTTGAAGTTCGATATCCATTTCCCCAAGTACTTCAGCTGTTTCACCGGTAACTGTAAAACCTACATTCTTTGATATGGGTAGAACTTCTACTCTATTTACCCTGTTGGACCTTATCAAAGATACCGCCGCACCAGTGTCAACAGTAATTGTTATGTCTCTTCCGTTGATCTTTCCTGTAATTGTTAGACTGTCGGCGGTTTTTCCTAGGCTTTTTATGGAGACGATCCTGGGGGCTTTATCTTCTTTAGCCAACACCCGCCCCGCAATGTTGACTAATTGAAGTTTTCCTGATTTGACTTGGGGGCCCTAGCGTCTCTGGATGGAGAACTAGACCGTAGTTGTACTCGGCAGTCTCTTTTGAAATGCCCAGTCCTGCCACATCTATAGCACTGATTTGATGTATTTCGGTTACGTGGCCTATCTTCCATTGGCTCCCGGAATCTCGCCGTGGCCTGAAGAACTTCCGTTAATTTCTTCAAAATTTCACCCATCTCATTTAATTCACAGCTGTTTGTCTCCTTTTCTTCCTGGATGGATACGGCCCTGATTTTTGGCTTGGAGATGTTACAGGCCGTCACGATTTCTAGGGCTCGACCCAAAGCTTCACTGCTGTTATCAAATTTGGCTAGACGTAGCATTTTCTGGGTTTCTGGATCTCTGATACCATCCACGAAATATTGGGCAGCAAGTTCCTCTTGAAATTCCTCTGTCGCTCCCGGGTAGGCCAATTGAATGAGACGTCTAATGTCTGCCTCAAACTCTTGCAGTTTTTCACCAGGCTTCTGATGTCGGGACTTAACTTGTGCCTGATACAGTTGTCTTCTATGTTGGTCTCCAAATCGTCTATCCAGGGCAGCTGCAAGTATGTCATATTTCCCCTGTTGGCTAATGGGAATAGTCTGCAATAGTTCCAGGGCGGATCCACGCAGCGCAACCACTAGTGATGTAGCCATTTCTTCGTTATTCCAACCGTTGGCAACAGCAGCGGCTTCAAATTGCCTTCTGTACATCAAAATATATTTTGAGTACAACTGCTTTTTATGGTTTAAAAGTAACCTGTTATAACATTAGTTTTATTAATCCAACTATTATGCTTATTGCTAAAACCTAACCATTTTACAAACACTTTATTTTTTTTGTCGTTTTCAAATTAATTTGTTCAACTAATTTTTTAGACAAGTCTGAAGAAGTGAGGTTAGCCTGTATTCACTCACCTAACTAATAACCGTGATAATCGAAGAGAAATGTACTGAAGATTCCATGGACTGCAAGAAGAACCAACGATGAGGTCTTGAGAATAATCAATAAAGACCGCGAACTGTTAGACACCATTAAACGTCGAAAAAGCATACCTGGGCCACGTAATACGCAACGAGAGGTACCAATTCCTGCAATTGATAATTGAAGGTAAGATTGAGGGAAAGAGAGGAACCGACAGGAAAAAGATGTCATTGCCCCGTTAGACAGTGGACAGGACTGAGGACAATGCAAGAACTAATGCATACCATACTTAATAGGGAAGAGTGGACAAATGTGATCGCAAACATCCATTAATGGACATGCAGCAGAAGAAGAGGAAGAATGAATGAATGACGCAAACCTGGTCGAAATCTGCTAGCTAGTTTTTATAAAATTCGATTATTAAAGATATAGAATAATTATAGATAGGAATTTTAGGTTTGGTGGATGATCTTCGAGGCCGTTTTGCTTTTAGCTATCTAGACTAACTGATGCAGTGGATAAACGTTGTAACAAGAGGTGGCGCTAGGAGTATCGCCGAGGTTTCTTTGATTTCTTTGGAATGCGAACGCAGTGACGTGAAATGTTAATATAATACAAATTAAATCGTTAGATTTGAAAACATGCTCAAATGGCTTTTGAACAGCTTGAATTCAACCGTTACTTGTGGCGAGGTCGAAAAGCACCATTTTTGTTTTGTTTCTGTCTGAGAGCTGTAATCGGGGACGTCGCGTACCATCGTACTGGAGTGTAGGATACTTCTTTCATCTTACCATAAATTACAAGAATATCCAACTCATTCTGTTGTCGTTGTCGACCACAGCCCATTGATAGAACAGGGTTTAAAGTAGATAAATCGTCTTGCCACTAGAGTATAGGTTAATGTTAAACTACCCGCTTATCAGGGTGCCATTGTACCATATAATAAGTTTTACTTACCAATAATCTTGCAAGTCTAAATATCATTGCCATCGCATAGTTTGCTTTATTGTTATGTAGGTCCGACGACCCCGTACGGGCATCTAGGAATATCAATGTGAAACATTCCAAATTTTGCACCCCATTTAAAAAATACATGCAAAAAAGTGCCGAGCCAAAAATATTATTCAGGATCTTAACGATTGCGCTAATCTCTTGATAGATATACCTACACCTCCTAATTTTATCTATAGCATGATAAAATTGAGCATTTTTGCTCGAACTCAATTTCTTGTTCATATCTGCGAACTTGCACTTGACTGCTGTACTTAAGTTAATAATAATAACGGATAACAAAAAATTGTATATATCAGCTAATACACGAAAGGTATAGGAAAGCTTGTAAGTTTCAAATATCAAAAAATATGCAGACAAGCTAAGAACCCAGAAAAATATTCCAAGAGCAAACTGGACGGAGGCATTTCTAACGAATCTACGTTCTCTTGTGCGTTCAGTGTTCAGGTTCAACACGCACTCTAGTAATGCAAATTTGCGGAATAATTTCTTCCATTGTAAGTTATTTCGGTAAGAACTAGTCATCACTGATATTATCATAAGCAATCCTAGCGCTGTTGCGATGAAATCGAGAGCAGAAAATAGTTTTACTGTAAGATTGCCTAAGAAGCTTATATTTTTAGACCATATGAATAAGAGATAAAAAATGGTTCCTTTCAGCATAAGCGAGTAACCAAAATACAATTTTCTATGAATTAGCTGCTTTCTTCTAAAATCATATGGGGGCATCAACCCAAATAAGCTAGAAATTACCAATATATGCCTGAAAAATAATATAGAACTTCTGCTGTATATAAACATATTGTCGTTGTTTGCAGAGAGTAACTATCAATAATACTATTGACTAATATTTGCGACGTGATAATTAATGACACAATTAGCACTAATGATAATGACTTACAAGACATCATAATTTGTGAATTATTTATATGTTTTAGTCATGACCGGCATGAGCAGCAAGGGTTTTTATAATATTGTAGATGGACATACCACACACTTTGTAGTATAACCAATACCTCCTTGTAGGAGGTATTGGAGGTATTGGTATAACCCACCCGGGTCTGTTCAACTTAGTTGAATGACATAAGTTGTGCTTTGTCTTTGTTTTGCCAATGATCGTCAAAATAGATTTAAAAGATATGGATTAAAAAGAGGACCAATACCTACGTTGTGTTATTAGTATATTGTCAAAATGGAATTTAGGCGCTTCCCAAATGCGTGCTACTAGGGTCGGTCAAGTTTGCCCCCCGTATTAAACAAATTTCAAAATTAAATGAAGCATAATTTTGGCACACCGCAGATAAAATTTTGCACACCCATACAAGGAAAACTAGAGCTGTTTTTTATACGGGGGGCAAACTTGACCGTTCCCCCCCGTCTGTTACAAAATTGCAAAATTTTGATGCCACTCGATTCGGCAAATTTTGCACAATTTTGCACACTTTATTACAACGGTTTGTGAATTGCCAACCATACAGAAGGATACACCATTGCCTCGCAAAATCTGGCATTACAATTCTGCAAACTGGGACGATCTAAAGGAGTTCTACCTAGATTTTCCTTGGCTCGACGTCTGCTTTGGCGCTGACGACCCGTCAGTCTGCTGCGAAAAGATCACGCAAGTAATCTCCTCAGGAATGGAAGCATACATCCCAAATTCCATCAAGTTACCATCAAAAGGAAAGCCCTGGTTCGACAGAAGATGCGAAAGAGCTGTGGGTAGGAAACAGCAAGCTTACAAGTACTGGCAACAAAATCAGACCGCTGAAAATCGCAATTATTTTGTCGAAGCGAGAAACGAATGCAAGCGTGTTATCGACGAAACTAAGGACAAACACAATCAAAGGATCAGGAATAAACTTTTGCAATGCCCCAGTGGCTCCAGGAATTTCTGGTCGGTAGCAAAGGCAGTAAGTAACAACTTTACAAAAACGTCTCTCCCACCTTTGACGGACGAACGTGGCATCACGGCGACTACAGCCAAAGAAAAAGCAAACATGCTCGCCAAAATGTTTTCTTCGCACTCTACCTTAAACGTCCCCCAAGGTAAGACTCTCCCCACCATATCGAACATCAACACTATCATGGCAGAAGTCAAATTTCATCACCGTGATATTCGTAAAATCCTTAAAAATCTAGATACGCAAAAGGCATCAGGACCGGACGGAATACCTGCCATCGTGTTAAAGAACTGCGCCAACGAACTAACACCTGTTTTTTCCAGGCTTTTTTCTCTGTCTTACGGAAAAGGGATTTACCCATCTTCTTGGAAAGTCGCTCGAGTGCAACCTGTTCCAAAAAAAGGCAAGAAAACCACGCCCTCAAACTATCGTCCAATTGCCTTGCTTCCAATAATCTCCAAAGTCATGGAACGTGTAGTCAATCAGCAACTACTCAAGTACCTCGAGAACAACAAAATAATCAGCGATAATCAATACGGCTTTCGCAAAGAGAGATCGACAGGAGATATATTGGCCTATGTCACTCATATATGGAGTAGGGCAATTGAGAACTACGGAGAGTCTCGAGCGATTGCGTTGGATATTTCAAAGGCATTCGACAGAGTTTGGCATAACGGACTGCTCAACAAACTACCGTCCTTCGGACTGCCAGCCTCTCTCTGCAGCTGGCTTGCCAGTTTCCTTAACAGCCGATCTCTGCACGTTGCAGTCGATGGACACATCTCGGACACATTCACCATCAACGCGGGCGTGCCTCAGGGCGCAATACTTTCACCAACTCTATTCCTCATCTATATTAATGACCTGCTGACCAAAACAAATAATCCTGTTTACAGTTTTGCAGATGACAGTACCCTTGTCTCCCACTTTAGATCAGGAAAACCCTTACCAGCGACTGAGAATCATCACCGCAGACAGGAGCAGATTACAGCAATTAATCAAGACCTGGAGAAAGTTCAAACTTGGGGCGACCGAAATTTGGTCCAGTTCAATGCAGCAAAGACCCAAGCAGCCACGTTTACCAAGAGGACCAATACAGCGGGCCCTGACATCATTATGGCAGGGTCGACCATTCCTTCATCCTCGTCAATCGGACTGCTGGGTATCTCGGTCAATAGCAATATGTCCTGGCATGACCACGTTGCTAACATCGCAAAATCAGCCTCCCAGAAGCTTGGTGCGCTATTTCGCAACAAAAAACTCTATACACCGCAGCAGTTACTCTTGCTCTAAAAAGCGCAAATAAGACCGTGCTTAGAATATTGCTCTCATATCTGGGGCGCCGCACCAAAGCACACCCTAAAGCTGCTGGATTCCATTCAGAAGAGAGTTGTGCGTCTCGTCGGCGACCCGGAGTTGACCCGGAATCTAGATAGTCTGGAACACCGCAGACATGTAGCCGAGATATTTCTGTTTTACAGATACTATCACGGCAGATGTTCCCAGGATTTGGTCCGCCTCATCCCGCCCCTGGCAGCTCCTGTCAGACAGTCACGACAGACGACAAGAGCGCACCAGTTCGTCGTACAACTGGAAACACCTAGAACATCGCTTTACAAGAACTCCTTTGTCTGGCGCACTGCATCGCTGTGGAACTCACTCCCAGGGCATCTGTTTCCCACTAATTACAACTTACAAATATTCAAGAGCCGTGTCAATCAACATCTTCGCACACACACCGCTCGTCGAGCGCCATAAGGTCACCCTTTAGTGTGTGTGCACTGCCATAAAAAAAAAAACCTTTTTGCAAATTTTGCACACTTTTCTGGGGAAAGTTATGAGGTGTTAAAAATTTGAATTTTCCCCCCCGTTTGTCAAAATGTGGAAAAATTTTGATGCTGCTAGGTTCTACTAATTTTGCACAATGTTGCACACCTATTTTCAAATTTTGCACACTTCTCTGGGGAAAGTTATGAGGTATTAATTATTTGCATTTTCCTCCCTGTTTGTCAAAAAGATGAAATATTTTAATGCTGCTAGATTCAACTAATTTTGCACACCTATTTTTAAATTTTGCACACCTGTTTTCAAATTTTGCACACTTCTCTGGGGAAAGTTATGAGGTGTCAAAGATTTGCGTTTTCCCCCTCGTTTGTCAGAAAGTTTAAAAATTTTGTTGCTGGTAGGTTCAACTAATTTTGAACAATTTTGCACACCAACTTTCAAATTTTGCACACTTTTCTGGGGAAAGTTATGAGGTATTAAATAATTGCATTTTCCCCCCCGTTTGTCAAAGAGTTGAAATATTTTAATACTGCTAGGTTCAACTAATTTTGCACAATTTTGCACACCTATTTTCAAATTTTGCACACGTCTCTGGGGAAAGTTATGGGGTGTCAAAGATTTGCATTTTCCCTCCCGTTTGTCAGAAAGTTTAAAAATTTTGTTGCTGGTAGGTTCAACTACTTTTGCACAACCTTGCACACAAATTTACAAATTTTGCACACTTTTCTGGGGAAAGTTATGATGTATTAAATATTTGAATTCCCCCCCCCCCCCCTCCGTTTGTCAAAAAGTTTGAATATTTTAATGCTGCTAGATTCAACTAATTTTGTGTGTGCAAAATTTTCGTCGGGGGGGGGGGGGATACAAATATTTACACCTCATAACTTTCCTCAGAAAAATGTGCAAAATTTGAAATTTGGTGTGCAAAATTGTACAAAATTAGTTGAATCTAGCAGCATCAAAATTTTAAAATTTTTTGAAAAAGGGGGGGGGGGGATTGCAAATCTTTAACACCTCATAACTTTCCCCAGAAAAGTGTGCAAAATTTTAAAATAGGTGTGCAAAATTGTGCAACAATAGTTGAACCTAGCAGCATTAAAAAATTTCAACTTTTACACAGACGGGGGGGAAAATGCAAATATTTCTCATAACTTTCCTCAGAAAAGTGTGCAAGATTTGAAAATTGGTATGCAAAATTAATTGAACCTAGCAGCATCAATTTTTTTTAACTTTTTGACAAACGGGAGGGGGGGGGGAATGCAAATCTTTAACACCTCATAACTTTCCCTAGAGAAGTGTGCGAAATTTTAAAATAGGTGTGCAAAATTGTGCAAAAAAACTTGAAACCAGCAATATCAAATTTTTTCAACATTTTGACAAACCGGGGGGGGGGGGATGCAATTATTTAATACCTCATAACTTTCCCCAGAAAAGTGTGCAAAATTTGTAAATTTGTGTGCAAAATTGTGCAAATTAGTTGAACCTACCAGCAACAAAATTTTTAAACTTTCTGACAAACGGGAGGGAAAATGCAAATCTTTGACACCCCATAACTTTCCCCAGAAAAGTGTGCAAAATTTAAGAATTGGTGTGCAAAATTGTGCGAAATTAGTTAACCTAGCTGCATCAAATTTTTAAAACTTTCTGACAATCGGCGGGAAAATGCAAATCTTTAACACTTCATAACTTTCCCCAGAAAAGTGTGCAAAATTTGAAAATAGGTGTGCAAAATTGTGCAAAATTAGTTGAACCCCGCAACATCAAAATTTTTCAACATTTTGGCAAACGGGGGGGAAAATGAAAATTTTTAACACCTTATAACTTTCTCCAGAAAAGTGTGCTAAATTTGAAAATAAGTGTGCAAAATTGTGTAAAATTAGTTGAACCTAGCAGCATTAAAATATTTTAACTTTTTGACTAAAGGGGGGGGGGAATGCAAATATTTAATACCTTATGACTTTCCCCAGAAAAGTGTGCAATTTGGTGTGCAAAATTAGTTGAACCTACCAGCAATAAAATTTTTAAACTTTCTAACAAATGGG